>PDGT01000063.1:1581338-1631320 GCA_003671415.1 Megathymus violae | reverse complement strand
GCGGCGGAGCTCAAGCCACTGCCACTGCGACAGCTACTGCAACGGCTAACTCGTACGGGTAAAGTTTTGATTTTTAGACAAAGATTTAATAGATAATGTGTTCATTAATTGATTAAAATTATTAATTAATATAACTATTAAAATTACCTTTATGAGATATTAGCGAGAAGTGTAAGAATTTAAACACAAAATCTATACAATCCATTATAGTAAATTGTAAACATATTTTTAAATAACACACAACGATACGATAATAAATAAAGTTGAAATTTAAAAAGACTCAATTTTAATGTAATTAAAATATATTTCGACCAGAGAGAAAAAGAATATGATAACAAAATCATGATACGTTCAATGTATTTAAATTAACATGAAATTTAAAAAAATAAAAAAAAACTCAGCCTGTTTATTTCTTTTTTTTTCAGGTACGGAAAACGCAAATAACTTTTGGCCAAATTGTTACCAGCCAAGTTATGAAGACTCGCATCATAGTTAGATAGAAAAAACTGAAATAACAATTGTGACTTCTCCCTATATTTTTAATATTATTTGATAGGTGGAGTTATAATTTTCGAACCGGCTTTTTCTCTCCGGACGACAAATAGCTGAAAGCATGACTTTCTATCACTGAACTGCCACATTTTTATTATATACACTTAATATATTACTAAAAATATAAAGTGCCGCAAAAAATTACTCAAGTGGTAATTTAATTTTATTACGGTACGAGCATCTTTTATTATTAAACTTACCTATTGGTTGTAATATAATGTTTGAATTGGGAGTCTTGGATACTGTCCATAAAATAATAGTATCATGCGAGACCAGGAAGTTTACCATAATATATAAAGACATCTATCTATTATATATTTCGTCAAAAAAAAACATGATAAGTTATCTTTTAGAGAATCAATGTGTGCAATAATGTTTTCCGATCGTGCTATTACGTTCCATGTTGTTTAATTTAATAGAATAATTATCTAAGATTACTTATGTAAATAAATCTGTTTTTTCGTTTATAATGAATTTTAATTTTCAACCTTGCCCTTATGCAAATTCTGCAAGAACACCATTAATGACAAAATTGTTCTGGATTGACCG
Organism: Megathymus violae; assembly: GCA_003671415.1. NCBI lineage: Eukaryota > Metazoa > Arthropoda > Insecta > Lepidoptera > Hesperiidae > Megathymus > Megathymus violae. The sequence continues at coordinate 1,630,219 of PDGT01000063.1, read as the reverse complement.
TGACAATTACAAATGACGCGTCTTACTTGGTGATTGCCTTGATCCTAGTGCGGGGGGTGTGAGTGTATAAACGTTATTAAATGTTATTGAAACCTGTTTTAGTTACAACGGTAAAAAAAAATAATGGTAAATAACTGAAATAAAAAAAAAGGTAAAATCACTCACACCCCCGCATTAGGATTCCCTGTGCTGCGGGTGGCATGGACATACACAAATATGACATTACAAACACCCATGACCCGAGAACAAACATTTATCTGCCACATAAAAGTCTGCCCCGGCCGGGAATCGAAGCCTAACCCCTCGCTCGGCAGGCAGGGTCACTAGCAACTGGGCTATGGGGTCGTGGAACTATTAAGCTTTCATCAGTTAGTAAATAAAGTTTACATGCATTTGCTTGGATATGTATGTTCAAGATTACTGAACGTTTTCATACAAAAGGATCGGTAATTAAGTCGTCGGTCCCAACTGTTGTGGCTAAATAGCAGTTGTTGAACCTTGTCGGTCCAACACAACAAATCTCGCTAGAACGGCGTGATGGAGTACCCACTAGACCGCAATTACAAGAGACTCATGCATTCAGTGAGCGACTAATGAACTAAAGCCAAGCAAATACTTTGCGATGTAATAACTATGATACGAGATAAATAATCAAATAAACTAAATGAACCTTCTCCAAATAACAATGATTTGATGGCACATAAGCTTTTAACTAGTCTGCTCAGGAAAGAGGACACTTGGCTAAATATTCAGTCGATTTAACGTACTATACAAAGAAATAATAAGTAGTAGATATATTATTTAGTACATTATAAAAATGTCTTTGATCTATCTATATCTGTGTGGGTTTTTTCCATTTGAATCTGGCTGCGTAACGTAAATAGCGTAATATACGCCTATGAAGCGCTCGTTATTTATTAGTATTATGAGGGGCCGCCGGTGAATGGCCTGTAGTGCAAGAATGGTAAAGATAATTATTAGTGTTATATACTGCATGTTAGCGTTAATAAAGGAAGATAATTAATAATATTAATGAATTAATAAATAATGAACCACAACGATAAATGTCTCGTTGCAGAGTTCGATAGTTTTTTACAGATAAGGGGGGTTAAGGCCATTTCACTGGTCAAGTTCAATATAAACAGTCTTTGACCTTTGAGGTACTAAACTATGTACGAGTAATCTCACGTTATGTTCATTCCAGTTTTTCGGGATTCGAAACCCAAACTTGTTAAATTTGAAACGACTAGATTATCAAAGTTTATTGTAAATGTTGGAAATATCTGTCTTTTATAATGAACGGAACACTTTGGTGATATGTCGGTTATTGCTGACATCCATGGGCGGTAGTGACCACTTACCAACAGGTAGCCCCACTGCCTGTGCGTTAGCTAAATAAATAATGGTAATCATATTAATTATCCGCACCGTTGGATAATATAATTTAACTGTAATTCTTAATTGACCAAGTCAAAGTACAAAGCATTTAAGAACAAGGAAGTAACAACTTCAAAATTTATTTTTTGCTCTTACATTGATTAGTTACAATAAAATTTATTACAATACACCACTCGATGACGCACAAGGTCATGTCTTCATTTATTGATAGATATCTATACTTAGTTGGTATTGCAGCTTCTCACAAATAATATAAGGGTAAAAGGGAGTATCTTATATTTAATGGGAATTCAAACTGAAACTGTTGTTGTTTCTGTAGATTTCTTATCTTTACTAATATTCGTGATTACAAATTTGTGGCAATTTAGGAATAATTGTCACATAATTAAATTAAAAAGCAAAGTAGAGCAAGATGGGATATCGCTTATTGTTCTTAGCAAAATTCACAGGTAAATGCTGCCAAATCTTCCTCAATGTCCACGCCAGCACAGTAGTAGGACCCGATTGCCAAAAGTAGAACACATCACCTAGCTCGTTGTACTTGTAGGAGTTTAAATGTAACATATTGTTAATGATGGCGAAATTCAATATTTTCAAAATGTCACACGTCATCATTTGACATTTTCCTCATGTATTTTGACACTATTGAGTTTCGTCAATGTCATTGCTAACATTTTGTTTCTTAGCGCTTGGCTGGAACTCTTCCCAGAGTAAATAATGCCAGCGTTTAACATTCCTAAATTTTCAAGAATATTGACTAAGTGTACATATCCATTTTGACTATTTACCATTTTCGCCTTTACCGAACAAAGTGATAATTTTCTTTGGTTTTCACGAAGAAATCGCATGTAAGCGACAAGACCGACCATTACGTGTGTTTGCCAACGAATATTGCAAAGAAAATATTTCTTAATTCCTATTATGTCGTTGAATAGAGTTAAATGTAAGATTCAAACCCAGACCACACAAATAACTTCACAGACAAAACAAATAACACAGACCACACAAAAAACTTCGGTTTAAATCTGGGCGGTAAGGTACCTAGCCAAATCAAAATAAATAATTTAATGACAGCCAATTAACAGGATGCACGACTAACGGGGACGGTTCGTTTAGTAGATTCGGAGTTAAGAAACTCTTTACACTTCAATGTAGTTGATAAAAAATCTACTAATAAATGAACATATACAACCTGGTTGTAAAACACACTAACTCAATAAGATGCTAAGTGGTACCCGTCTCGGTGTTATTAAATTTTTTGTCTTGGTCCGTAAGTATGTTATTACGTCCTCTACACGTAATTTTGAGCTTATCTTTGTTTAACTGCTCCAAGGACTTGTTTTTATTATTTCTCATAATATAATTATGCATATATCGTATAAACCGACAACGAACAAGCACCATCGTTGCGCTCGTTAACCAATGAACACTCAATCACGATCATCACCATTATTAATGTTATTCCACTAATGATAGCCTCGAGTCTCATGTCATAAAGAGATAGATTAATGCCAGTCCAACACGCTGGATGAGGGGTTAAGGCCAGTTTACCATCGTTCACTGGGGTACGTACGGCTTCAAAGGCTTCATTGCATTCACTTCACTTTGAAAAATATAGTTTTAACATTTGTAGGATTCGTTACAATGTTCGTTTTCTTTCACCGGAGATAATATTAATTGATTCTATTTTAGACATAACGGAGCGAGGGCCCCGGTATCGAATTCCGTTCGAGGCAAACAGTTACATGATTGTTTGTTCTTGGGTCGTGAGTATTTGTAATATCTTATTGCTATATTTTTATGCAATTTATACATACCACAGGGAACATTAGTGCAGGGATGAGTGTGTGGGTTTATTAAAAAAAATGATTCAATATTTGCAGGGTTTGAACCCAGGTGTTTCGTGCCGAAGACTGTTATTGAAAACCATTACTGGCATGAAAACTGAATAGTCCATGAGCACATTAATTAGCAGAGGACAATAACTGGTACTTAAAGTATAGCAAAAACTGCTAGCAACAACGACAGCGGAGAGGTATAATTTTCTTCAACGTCAAACAGTTTCTCAACAAGGTGCCGACAAGTTCAGTAAAATTAATTAATTACATCGTTCCTTGCATAAAACTTCAATGGAATGATACGTTATTATCTCTTTTATTTATATTAAATTACTAAGACGATTCATAGTACTATACATGTGTTCTCATTTACTGTCATAGCCACTGAATGATACTGATACGAGAAAATAGTCGAATCATAATTCGCCACGCACCAAAATATTGCTATTATTTTTTTCAGGCGCTTCGTGTTTACGTCATCTTTTTAATTAGTTGGTCGATTTTAATCATTCTTTAATGTTAAAATATATATATTTATTACTGTAACTACAAGCATTCTTACGAAAATTTGTAACTGTATTTACTTATAACTCTCACAACAACGTAGCTTACAAAGTATCTTCTTATTATTACTTATTGATTCATAATATTAGTTATAAATATGCTAAGATTTTTAGGTGTTACATCATACCATAAGAGGCGATAGACAGAAATTTCGAAAAATATGTTCCATATTGATTGATAAGCAGCCTATAAGAGTGCGAATTTTGTGAGCTTTTGTGTGTATGTTTGTGTGTGTGTGTGGAGGGTACTCTCCTGAACAGGTACCGTCTGTTTAAAAATGTTTAAACCATTTTAAAAGTACATTATTCGAAATGGATAAAAAGATGTCTATACAAATTAGCTGGACTCATGATGATGACATGCAATTTGGTTTATACTATTTAGTTAAAGATTAATATGGATTATTCCTACGTATTATCTATTAAGAGAGGTAATTGTTCAACCCGAACAAAGTATTGTAGTTTACCGCTGGTATTGGATAAGAGGTAGATAGATGTGCTTGGAGGTGTAAAGAATGACAAAGACGCCTGCAAATAATATCGCCGCAACCAGTTCCGCGCAAGTTAGAAATTTAGCATGTATTTTTTATGTTGGTTGAAAATGTGTTTCTTTTGCCATTTTATGTTCCCAATTTAAAGCGCTTTTTAGAAACGGTAGTAGAAGCAAAAAATTATGTGTTTGAGTGCTTTTAAAAATAACTACAAAACTTATTCTTTTTTTTTATTTAAACTTGAATCTATTGTTGAAAATCACATGAAAATCGGTGCAGCAGTTATTGATATTGTCGCGTTGTGTCGCGACAGACAGATACAGATATAATGGTTTCGTTTTATACAATGTAGTGAAATTCATTGACTTCTACAAGTAAGTTGAATATATTCCGTGAAATTATGTTACTGCTATTCCATATAAGGCAGGCATAATAGATTGTAAAATTTCGTCTGGAAAATTTAAGCATCAAAATCTCTTGTCCCATGCGAAATATATTAGTAAAGAAAAACTATATTTAAGTTCAAACCAATCGGACAAATCAAAAGGTATTGGCAGCTAATCCCCCTGTCTGTGGTGATTAGGCTCTTAACCACGGCATTGGATTCCGCCAGTATTCGCGGCTGGTGGAAAGGTAACAGGTATAGCCTAACAGGTATAGGTATAGGTATCAGCCTAACTAGCATGTTTTTTATATATTTCGGTTGCATTGTTGGATTACTTATGGTAGAAGAGTTACACGCCTCGTTTTTCGCTATCGACGGCCTTTAATATTATTGAAGTCCTTTGGCAGGCGTAATCACTTTCCTTCGAGGCCCCGTCTGCTTATATTACCGGCTACTGATTCGACCGGCAGCTAACAAATTCAATCAGTAGTTGACATTTTGTGCCATGTAATATGCGATTTCCGTGGCATGGTAAAATATGGCGTTGAAAGCGTGACAACATCACGAGCACATTAATAAAATTAGACGAGTATGTAGTTGATATATTTAGACCCAATAGTATCATCAATAGCATCGTGAGTCCGGTTGCTTATGACGCATATCATTTTAATGTTGTTCCGTAATTTATAATTGTTATGATACAAAAATTAAGATTGTTTTATTTTAATGACATGAATAATGGTAGGTATGTGTAAGGTCGACAGATATAAGTTTTAAATCACAATATTTTTTATGTTAATAGCCTATAAACAAGTAGATGAGCCACCTGATGGTAAATGGTTACCATCGCCATGGACATTAGCAAGACCAAAGGTATCACTAATGCATTGTCGGCTCGGAAAGAAGAAGAAGGTAAGAAAGAAAGTACTAGCTCTATAAAGTACAGGAAGGTGGTAGCAAGCCAGGCAGGCTACAGGGAACGATAATAATACCAGTAATAATATTAATGACTAAACAATAATACTGATAATATAATCCTTAAGCGAAGCCCTACCACCAAGCAGGCTGGCTTCTGTCGCCTCTTACGACACCATTTTCTGCCAGCATGGGATTGGGAGGAGTATAAAAAAATATCACTTTATACACCATTTTATCTATAAAAATATCGTGGTCCACCACTGGAAATCGGCCTCCCCTAATTGGCGCCACTTGACTGCCTAATTGACTGCTCCTGTGCCCTCTTAATCCAACGGCTCGCCATCGTCTACTTCATATCTTCAATCAAATCAGTCAGGGGGCAACCTGTGCTCGAGCCGTGGACGCCATTCGAGGACTTTTCTTCTCTATCGGTTATCATTCCTACGACCGAGCTGCCTTGCCTATTAGCCCTTCAGCCAGCTAATTTTGCGAGCGCTGTCGTAACGATTGTTCGTCTACGAATTTCATCGTTATAAATCTTATCTCGAAGCAATATATATATATTTATTTATTTATATAGGTCGCCAACACTCTTAACACAAAAATATTCTACGTAATATAATACAGAGCAATTTCTTGATGAGTGCTAGAGTAGTTATAGGCAACGACATCATGTAATAAACATCATCGTCATATTTAAAAATTAAAAATATTATGATTGATTTCATTATTAAATAAAATTTTAAAACATTCATAAATTACAAAACAATAAGTAAAATTGAATAGAATGAGTCACAAAAATAATTAAAAAGTAAATCAATAAAAATAATTGAGATTAGTAAGAAAAATAACATTTAAGTATAACAATTGGAATTTATGTGTTTAGCATTTTCTTTTTGAGCATGCGTGTATTATCGAAAAAAATATCGATATTTCTGCTTTTCGAAGTAGTGTTGTATTCTCTTATTAAACGGCTAACTGGAGCATTTTGCCCCCGATTCGTTTTACATGGAACATTGCATAGAATAATGATTCTGGAGTATCTAGGTAATTTACACGGGATAGAAAAATTTATTAAAGATAATAATTCTGAATCATCTATTGAACCGTTCACGAGCTTGAAGAGAAACGCTAAGTCTAACGTGCGTCTTCGATTCTTCAGCGACTGCATGTTGAAGGATACTAGCCTGTCGTCATAAGAAGTGATTTGTTTGGCCAAATTGCAGGAGTATGTTAAATGCCAAAGGAAACGCTTTTGTACACTTTCTATGCGTTTAATATAAATCTTATAGCATGGGTTCCAGACAACACTGCAATATTCCAAGCCACTACGAACAATGGAGTTATATAACAGGATCTTGGTTTTTGGGGATTTAAAGTCCCTACTTTTTCGTAGAATAAACCCGAGCTGCCTGAATGCTTTAGAACATATTTTGTCGATATGGATGTTGAAGCAAAGCTTACTATCGATGGTTGTTTACCTGAGCCAGTGCAGAGTTTCCTATCTTGTATATGTGCTGTGCGGTGTGTTTCTTACGGGTGAACTGAATAGAATAACACTTGGAAACATTCAAGTCTAATTTGTTGTGCTCACACCATACTGTAACTCGATTGAGGTCTTCTTGCAACAGCTCCGCATCCTCAGACGAATTTACTGCCCTAAAGATCTTTAAATCGTCAGCACATAAGTAATAACTAGCATACTGGTAGCTCTTCCATAGTTCGGTGAGTGAAATTGAGTTTTTAGATGCGATCAGGAGTAAACACGTGTTGCTCAAACACTTTCGACTTCAGGCACTATGGAATATCGAATGAGAAAATATATCTGAGTTTAGATTCTTTGAGTGACCTCTTTCTCGAAGTTTTATTTACCCGTCTGGATCTTTTGCCTTAGGTATATGTATGTACTCGTCAAGTTCAAGAGCAGCACCATCATCAAAAACTGATATAGGTGTGACATGAACGTGAATACGACTTTGAAGACCCACCCGTTGTGAGGCACTGCTCGGTTCTTCTGACATTATATTGAAGTTCTCTAACGTTTCCGCCAAATCACTATATAGCAGCAAATTAAGAACGTGTTAGACGTTCGCCATTGATGTTAATGCCTAGTCCTTTCAACTTCAACAGTTTGAACACGTCTTCCAATGAACCGGTGAAGAGTTTTGGGGAGATAACGTCACCTTGTCTGATACCTCCGTGAAATTGGACGGGACTTATGCTTTTCTCGTGTAACTGAACTGACATGGTGGATTCTGTATACATACTTTATCACTTCGATATACCGATAGTCGATCTGGCACCTCTGTAGAGACTCCAGCACCGCCCAGGTGTCGATAGAATTGAGGGCTTTCTCATAATCCATGTAGGCAACACATAGTATATACCTCTTTTTTCTGTAAAATCGTCTGAGCGTACGTAAACTGGACCGCAAAGAAAAAGGGTCGGTTAGAAAGTTTTCAATATCTTCAAAAGTACCTGACCTAGTTTTATGAAGTAAAGACTAAATTAAAGAATATTTTAATGTGCTTAAATGAAAATAAAAAAATGGATTCAAGTTTTTTATTTTCAATATATGTAAAATTAATAAAAATTCGTAATTTTCCAGTATTTTCGTTAATGTAGATTGGTTACAGATGTGTTTTCACGCATTGTAGTATTTTATATAGCTTTCGCAAGCCCGCAATACTGTCAAGCGATTTGACATACATACTTTCTACTAGGGTTTTGAGGCGACGCTGCGGAATAAGTACCGGTAACTTACATATTAAGTGGGCAATATTTTGAAATGCAAGTAAATAATTATTTAGATTTAAATTTGAATTACTTAGAAATAAACCGTAGAATACTATTGAGGTAAAGTAAGTTGTGAGATGGCCTTTGCTAGCTTTATATGAAGTCTTTATGAAAACTGACCATGCGAGTTTTTATAGTTTAATACTTACACTTTAAGCACGTCGGAATATAATTTACAATGGTTACATCCAACGTTTCAGTTGAATAGATTAAAATAATTCTTAATACATTTTGGTAGGACACAATTACCTTAATTGGCCGTCGTGAGTACAACCAAAAGGTACATTTGTTAGCATATACTTCTTTTATTTATGAATCATCTTATCGAAAACTGTTTTGTATCGTAACTTACTCATGTAAGGTATTTTTTACTGCATGTAAACATAGTATGTTGAATTTTCATAGCCACGTTAGCAATAGTTATTTCATTTTTAATTTAATAAAAAACAATTATAATTTACGCCTACTTTTATTTGTCACACTAATTGTCCTTGAATCTAAAAATTTAATTAAGCAGATCTGGGTTCCAGGGTTGCTTTGAATAAATAAATAAATAAACGTTTACACACTCACACCCCTGCACTAGGATTCTGTGTTGCGAGTGGCATGGACATACAAACATGACATTACAAACACCCAGGACCCGAGAACAAACATTTATCTGTCGCATAAATGTGTGCCCCAGCTGGGTATCGAACCCGAGGCCGGTCGCTCAGCAGACAGAGTCACTACCAATTGGGCTATTGGGTCGCTTTGTTCATACAAAATAGTATTATGAAGTAACAACTTATGGTATGCTAATCTAGTACACACACATCTTGTACACCCGATAACCATTATCTTTGCCACGATGCTGTTTTCTTAAATGTTATACTTTCGGCAATATTTAAACGATGTGCTGAGGAGTTTCTTTCGCCGTTTTTTCTCCGCAATGTTAAAGCATCTTCTCGTAACGTACTAGTAGTAGAAAAGTAGAAACAAAATATGACGTGCATAAGTGTATTTACAAAATACGTAATGGTTAAATGATTTTGAATTTTAATATATTATTCTGTTTATATTTTTAACGATTACTATTTTTATACGATATATATTACTATTTTTATACAATCTAACAGGAAAATCCATTTCAGTACTCTACGTTTCTTGACATAAGTAACTTACTATGTGACAAAAACAAAATTATTCGCTGCAGTATCTTGTTTGGGTTTACAAAATACTTCGTACATTTACACGAATTAATCTTTTAACAAAAAAAAATTATACTTCAATTCGAAAAATGTGAATTTGTTGGTATCATGTCCTATTTTTCACCGATAGGTGTTATGTTTTCTTCTTTAACTGGGACCAAACGGGAAGTATGCAATCTCAAACGAAAAAGGATATTTCAAAAAAAGGTAGTAACTTCAAAAAAACGAATTGAGAACTTCCTCTTTTTTGGATTCGGTTAAAAATAATAAAAACAAGTTTTTGTTTATGTTTATAAGATGTTCTATAAATTTCATAATTATTATTCATATTAAAAAAAAACTTACTCGTACATTTTTTTCGTATATTCTAATCGCGTGAAATCGCGAACCTTCGCTTCGAGAACCTTCATGTCAATATTAATTATAATATTCATCCAAAACATCAATTTCTGGCATAAAAATATTTCGATTTTATCCTTTTAATAAGTCTTAAATGTTTGTATGGGAGGTCATAGCCGAAGGACATCAACTCCAAAAATAAATGTTTTAACGAAAATAATAAAATAAATGTATAAATTCGGCCCCTTACCGATTTCTTATAATAACAGATGAATGTAACAACATTTATCATGAACTTCATTTGTCTAATTGTTAATCTACTACCCGATATTCCTGAACCCACTGGTTCAGCATATGCATTTTCTATAAGTTAATATAAGACATTAATTAAATATATTACGTACAGGAGATTAAATTAATAATAAAAAATCACGTGACTCAGAACTCATTTAAAAACTCATGGTAATAGCATGGATACTTCAGGTATGCCGCACCGACATCTTGGCAACTTCTTATCTGCCATCTTCACCATCTCTACACATACCTATTTGTAAAAGGGGCAAAGCACTGTTTGGATGCAGGTCATCGCTCGCAGCACAGGTCGATGCACTGCTCCGTCCTTGCTGAAGGCCTTATGTGATGCAACCCTTACTTAAAGAATTTCCATTATTAGTTTTTGGTATATATTCTCTTGTAAATATGACAAGCTTTCTGTTATTTATGTATAACAGATGCTTTGCTTCGTTGTTGCGAAAAATGGTTCTTAGTTCGTAAATAGTAACAGCGAAACAATTATTACTCCATTTTCTCAGGTGTTTCATAAATTTTTCATATTTATTCTATACACTTAAACCTACCTCATGAAACACTCAATATATTTCAAAATCGGAATGAAAATTATCCTTTCAGATTATAACGTTCTGATTGACAGTCAGAAACATATCTTTTAACATGTGTTCTATATGTTGTGATTTGATTCTCTGATTAATTATGATCAGCTTACATGTAAAAACTTACATAAACACTCAAGGTAAAAAGTAACTGTCAGAAAAAGGTATGACGAGGTTATATAGAGAAATAATTTACAATCAATTAAAAAAGAACGAAAACATGACAAATACATGTAAATTTAACCACTTCTTATTTAATTACATTTAACTACATCGATAATAGTTTCAATGGTCATTAATCTGTTAGGTATTTCAATAAAAATGCTATATGTTTTAAGTTATATAAAAGTGTTACAATATCTCTTGCACATATCTAAATTCATTTATGGTACATGTTGTTTTCAGGGTGTTACCTCATTCACCCGAGTCAACCAAGTTTAACTTTATAAAATACACTATAAATGCATTTTTTATTTAAAATACAGTATACAAATTAATAGGATTATTTATATAATACAAAAACATATCCATCCACTGCAATAGCTGCATAAAATCAATTAAAATTTTGTTTAATGTCCATACAAAATTTTATTTCCTATTCCGTGTGAACGTATCCAACTTCCGAGAAGAAAAGGTCAAACGCTACGATGATAATGACTCGTAAAATATTTTAGAAATATTCCGAGCATCGTCTAAACATGATCAGTGGTTTCCGCGTGAAACGTGCACACACATACCGTAAAAGATAAAGATAAAAATACAAATTATGTATGTTAGCCTCTACATTGATGACCTACCTAAATTTAAATCTTTAAAGCTTCTTGACGTACTGATTGTGACCTGCAAGTGTAGATATAATAAATATTTAGCTGACACCACATCACCACCTAAAACCTCCCGATAAGGTGTTACGACTGCCAGATAAATAATATATGTCGAAGACGGTCATAAATACCGTTGCTAAATGGAACGCGTCACATGACCCGAGTGATGCCATGCCGTCCGTCGCGTTAAAATAACTCGGTAATTCGTCTTACAACACAGCCTAGCTAAGGGACAGGCGCTAGGGCAGGCATGACTTGTGTTTGAACAGTATGGGAAACTAATATCTCTCTACTAGGAGCTGTTTTTCATGTCGGTAACAATTATATATAAAAGTGAATTCTTATAGAAGCGTTACTCTGCTCGAATTATCTTTCTGCCCGCGAAGATGTCTAACCACAGCGCAAGCATTACTCTGTCCAACTCCAACACATATATACAATGAAGGTGTACTTACCAGTTAGGTATACCAGTATGATATGAAGAGTTTATTTAAATATATTTCTATTAACTAAATAAGAGTTAATATCCGTGTCTAGAATATATTAACTTGTTTAAAAACAACGAATTGTGAACATCCATTTAATTCTAACGTATATACGTCACACTAGGTTATTTCAACAAAAATGACATCTACGCTTACATCATACGTACGGTTCGTTGCGGACCGAAACATTCCGAACGGTAAGAGGTTTCTCTGTTCGGAGAGCTATAATAAATTATGTTACAGACGTAGAAAGCATATTACTTACGATCATTGAACAACAGCAACTTTCTCGAGCTTTCAGTGCCAGCTCTTTAATATTTATGAAACGAAGTACACAATGAGTATGGTACAAGATTGCTCAGGGTTGACGGAAGGAAACTTCGTAACCAGTTTTAATTGTACAAGTGGATATGACCACTACAAATAAACGTTGCAAGGATACTTTTTTGGGGTGTGGGGTTCTATTGATGCATGCGTCAATCTCGATCAACGATATCTGGTTGTGGTGCAACTTGTGAAATAATGAACGATGCAATGGCACCAGGTCCCTCCTGTTGGAGGTAGTTGCGTTCCGTACTACACAGTCTAATGTTGACTGTATTTGTGCTCAATGGAAAGGTTGTTACATGTTAAGTACCATCCTCCTTTTTAATTATACTAATTAAAGGGTTACGGTCATTGGAAATGATACACAATATCACCATTCAATTACTCAACTATTTATTACACTTTTTCCATCATTATATTTATAAAATATGTTTTTCTGTTCAACACTCAACCAAGATTGGCATTCATTACTGCTACCATAACAATATTCCGTCGAGAATCCGAGGCTTCTCATTGGTCGGCTTCTTAGATTGTCTTATTAAACTTGGAGTCCGTTTAGTATCTTATAACTGTAGATTAATTTATCAGTTAAAAAATACAAACAACATGAGTAAAAAGCAATAAAATAAGCTTATCTATTTATTTAATTGTTATTCTTGTGACATTAACTGTTCTTTCAACAACTACAATATATCTAGTCGTAATATAACAGTAGTAAGAGGTATTCGATTCGCTTCAGAAAATGTACGCCTTAAGGTAAAGAAGCTCTCGCGTTTTTTACATGAAATAAGTTAAAGCTTGAAAACAATTCGACCTGATGGTAAGTGACGATGAAGTCTAAGATATTGAGCGCATTAACTTATAAAAGCCTATTCACTCTCCTCTTGGAGACTCCCGCATCATATGTCATACTCATACCCTCGTTGTTTTAGGAAATAAAGAAAGTTTAAGGAGTTTTTCTACTTCAATGGTTTTAGTGTGATACGTGGTCAGACAGACAGACATACAGAATTAATATTATAAAGAGAGACTGCGAATTTTGTGAATTTGTGTATATGTGGAGGGTATTCTCAGAAACGCGGTCCTTATTCACGAAAATTATTTTACCATTTCAACGGTACATTATTCTAGATGGTCATAGGCATATATCATTTAATATTATACAGCCCTAACGAAGTCGGTGTGGGTAAACAACCGAAACTATCACATTGGTACTGTTGTACGTAGGATAGTATTGAAAAATAAACAGAGTACGAAGATAAAGAAGTTGTTTCGCGAAATTTATGTGGTTATTTGGTACATTTTTTATAATATTATTTATTTATCCTTGCAAAATTACTTTTTCCAGATTATTTATTCATGGTCTGTAAATTTATTTATTCATGTGTAACTATCGGCGGTGTCCTACATGTTTTGACTGACGTTCTGTGAGTGTATATGGAAATTCAAAGATCGTTGGAGTATTTTGAAACAACCAAAGCACAGACAAGTCACTTTTTTAAGTTACGGCGGCGGAGGGACACTATGTGTTTTTAATAAGTCCAATATCCAATACGCGGCCTTATTGGCAGAGATTCAGTGACATGTGGGATTCTTACTCATTAAAACCTTTCTCAAACATTTATTTATTTATAAAACCCCCTCGGATACCAGCGCCTATGTGGGAGCTCCGGGGTCTCGTGTGAACTAGTTTCCCTTGTTCCTAACATTTTGTACATGTCGCTCGGTAGGCACTTTACCTTGTTACTACAAACAATTACGTGGTATCAGACTTTTACCTAAAGGGTCTCAATTTCAATCAAAAATTCTATTCCAATCTGAAGTACAAAAGCATCTAGTAGCATCCTACGGGTTCAGTGATGCTGAGCCAGCCACCGAAAGCCAGGGCGCCGTTTATAATCCGGTTCCGACAGTGTGCGCATCATTCGCCAACCTGCAGTCGGCTTGCGCAAGCGCTGAAGTGTAGTGTTCTCAACAATTTACTAAATTAATTAACTTATTAATTATGTATAAATCATTAATTTTAATTGCTGTGTACTTGGTGATCATAGGTAAGACTTTGTTGTCTAATTATGTTATTTTCTTATTTCGTTCGTGTATAAAAATTTAGATTATATTAATTGCAATAAAAAAAATAACTGTAATGAATCCAAATTAAAAATGTAAATCCATGGAGAGTAATCGAGAAATTTTATAAATCTGGTTAAGAGCCATCCCAGTGAAAAATCTGCTCTATGGAAGTTGTTAGAGCTTTTATGAAAGTACTATTAAAAATTACTCTTTTAGTATCTTTGATAGATCTGTAAATGGTTTTATTATCATAATATTTTAAATTGAATTTACTAATTTCATTATGTCGATAGAAAAATCTGCTACAAGTAATTTGTAACATTTTCTTTGTTTTCTTTAAAAGAACGCAATGAACGAATAAACTTTACGAATAAATAAACTTTTAAAAATGGAAATAATTTTAAATATTCCAAACAAGGCAAGTCGTAATCAATCAAACTAAGATAGTATTATGTTACAAACGAGTTTCCAATGTAGTTTTCAAAAAAAGGTTATTAAACACACAAAGATGCTCAAACAAAAGATCGTTGATATGCTGATTATCGAGTATTTGAAGTCACGACAGAATCGACAACGAATCGTGATGTTGTTTTTCCGCGTCGTGCTTCTAAATAGATATTTTTTATAAACTCGCGTATGTATGTATGTATATAGTCACATATATCATCACAGTATAAGGGTAACTAAATATTTTATTTCATAAGAACCCTTACACCAATGCCTCTTTGTTTGCTTATCTGTCTTTTTCATGAAATCTCAAAGATGATTTTTGCTGAAATTTGGTAGGTACATATTATGTAATGAAATCATATAAGAATTTAGGTACCAACAATAAATTTATAAGACTTGATTTTTGTTTCCAATATTGTTTCTAAATCTTTATTTCCACTATTGCTTTAACATAGACAAGAAAGAGAGGAAGAAATTCTTCCGCACATCTTTTAAGAACTACGCAGGTATATTTCAGGATAAGAAAGTAAGTAACATCATAAGTTGCAACAACAGCTGTAACCTACCTCAATTGTAACGAAAGTTTAATTTACATTACATTTCGCGTACTGAATAACAAACAAAAAGTCAATAAAAGTGTTCCCACATCGATACAATGTGATAAAGTGGAACTTTTTTTATATTATAACAGATAAATGGAATTCATTACTAAGAAAGTTATAGTTTCAGCATTTACCAATAATTATACTCATGATTAAACTTCAGGTTGCGATTTAGTAATGTCCGTTACATTAGTTATGACTATTTAAAAAAATGTGAGGGTATATAAAGTAATACGTGGCAATTGGTTGATTATCGTCAATCTTTCTCATATCTCGATTTTAATTAATTAGCTTATATGAGCAGTGAAAATGTCAAATTTATATATTGAACTTAAAAATATGTAATAATAAGTAGATAAATAAGTAGGTAGGCAGGAGTTTTCAAACTATCAATTACTAATTTAAAATAGCAGATATTTATTACGTCACACTGACTAAAAATGTTCAAAATATATAAATGATATCATCTTTCTGAGAACGACGTCGAACGAATCGATGCCTACTCGAAGTTTGAAAAAATCTACTGTAACAAAAACTAAATGACTGACTCAGTTCTTATCGGTGTACGAGTAAAACTATATCCTGTCTCACAACCACTTCCAATACCGGTGAAGTTCTCTATGAAAGTAAAGTGGTTTTACGAAGATACCGATGGAAAGCGCGGCTGAGAAGTTTCTGGTTGTAAGAAATATCTTGGAATTTTATAATAATGCAAAAACCAACACGATCAACCTGTTCGCAGTCGGTTAGTTTATACGCCAGTGGTCAGGACAATGACTTTCTCATTATGACTGAACCTGGGCGTGACCGATTGAACCATAAAGATGTGCCACATCCTACCCCATATCTATACATATGCATACGAGTATGTACAACTTTGTATTTTAAATATATTGTAAATTATTTAAAACACAAAGTCGCTATTTTGTTTCTAATGTTCTTTTTTATCATAATATGTAATAATCTAACAATGGATTTTGTTTTTGGATTTGAGTACAGTTTTTTGCCCATAGGTTTATATTATGTACTTAGACATTATATTAAATAGTTCAGAAAAACCTACATTTTACGTGCAACAGATAAGAAAGCTCGATCATAACAGCGTGGTGAACATAATAACTTAAAATTTCAATGAGATAAGTATTGAGCCCTTCTTGAGCTGTCTTTTAAAATTTATGACACATGAAAAAACGAAATATGAATACGCGATGAACTGATAAACATGATACGCTTTCTAGAATACCACTTACATATCAGAAGGATATTACGGTCCGCCAAATTGCCTGTCTGCATTTTATAAGGGAGCAACCAAAACGCCAAAATATGGATAGATTAATTATCTGTATTAGACAGTAATTTTTTAAATAGACAAAATAATAAACCTAATAATCCAACACTTGATTCTCGCGACCTACTTGTCTCACAGCGAGATATCATTTCACACGATCATTGCGGAAAATTCCGATATTTCGTCGTAATTAAATGGTCTCAGGCTCAATTTATTGTCTATGTATGACAAAAACAGCATTCTTAGCATTTACAACCATTTTAATTTCTTGATCGTAGGTGATTGTTTTGTATAATTTTTATTGTTTAAAATATTACGATTTGTGGCATCATAACATAATATACTCACGATTATCATTATGTCAGAAAACAACTGTTTTGTTATATTTTCCTCACAATGGGTTTTTGTTTCTTTAAAAATAATAAAAAGTATGATTTTACTTTGGACATAAGTCCTACTACCAACATTTCCTTCGTCGGTACCGCTGTTATGAATTGGACCTGGATGAAATGGCTTAATTTTGTAATACTCATGCTGCAGATTTCCATGTGTCACGACAACTTGCTCATTTACTTGATTATAACACTAAATAATTATTTTACTTATCTCTCCAATGATCGCACTCTTTAAAAGAAGATGCATAAGGAAATTATTACCATGTACACAATTTATTTTAATGTATAAATATTATAATATAATCGTATATATGTACTCGTATACAAGAAATATACCATTTCATTGTTTAACGATTTGACGGTTTTAATGTGTCTCTTGTGGTGACAGATTTCCAGATTTCTACTTAAGTAGATAGTCTCATAGTAAACACTCCTGTAATAGGGGATCCAGGTGTTGCTGATGGCATAAGCAAATGTCCTCACAAACAACCTGAATCCGAAAATAAATATTTATTTGCCACATACATGCTTGCCTGTTCGAGAATCGAGTACGGAAAGCTACATTGAGCTACAAGACCTTATAATTGTCACCTATCCACCACCAATGCTAATAACGTACTTTTTGTTGACTTTCTATAAAAATTTGAAGCAGACCCGCAAACGAATACTGCTCTGAGTACGCTTTCACCATATAAATAAAGTAACTTGTGGTCTAAGACTATAAATATTAGGTTTAAAATCGATCCCATATATCAATAGGTACTGAGCTTAAACGTACTTGAAATTATGACGCGTTTACAGTTACAGAGTTGAGAAGCAAAAAGTAAGCCCGCGGCGGATGGACCAGCCAACCGTTAGACGAAAACCGCATACACTCACTTCTCTAAAATCGTACAGCAAACCAACAGCTATCTTTATAACTTTTCTTTTATGCACGCAAATGTAGTACCTATAGTCTTGACACAAGGATCAGAATACTATATCCGGAATTCTTGATTGATTTGGAGTGGGGTGTACTGCTAGATTTCACGTGATATGTAGGCAGGTAGCCGCTAAATTAGAGACATTTCGAGATGAACGGAACGTAAAGTCGGCCATTACACTAAATTTGTAGGTATACAAAATGTACACGAAGTTTTCTTTTAAAAACACGGTCATTATCAAATCTCCAGGGAAACTAAGACAAAAAAAGTGAATTAAAATCATTATGTAACCATATAGACCCAGGTTGTAGAGACAAAAATAGAATAACAATAATGAGTGCCTGTAAGTAAATAAGCTTTGTAAAAAAAATGAGAACGCAAATTCTTCTATAATCATTGCATGGGAACTCGTATAAGTATAGAGGAAGGATAACTTTGAAATTTAACATATTAGCAGTTCCACTTATATGTAGACTGTATTCGTTTTTTTTTTCTACAGAATGATAAGTACTCTATATCCCAAACATGTCAAATTGTTTACTTCCATATCGCTAAAATGTGCAATAAAAAAAACCTTAGCAAGAAATAAAAATATTATATAAGACATTTTACCTATATAACTGGTACTCACTTTGTTCACTGTACTATATTTTTATGTATTGTATATTTCGATTCAGTTTCATGGATAGTTGTCACGACCAACCCATAAAGGACAGGTTGATAAACCCTAACATTAATATTTTCAACCACCATTTACTACAGTAAACAATTTTGAGTGCTTTCGAACGCACAGTTTGTAAATATTTGTATCCCTCACTATCCAACTGTAGAAATACGTGAAATATATTGCGATATTAGGATTTAGCAAGTTGAATGACCCACTGTGCCAGGGGAAGCGATGGGTGAGAGGTTCGAACAGGTCCATACAGGTACGTATCCTAAGGATGTCAGCCATATACTGTGTGTGATGCAAGCGATCAATTCCATTATACTTTATTTTTCCTATACATATTTGCACTATAAATATGAAGACTTAAGAACCTAAGAACACTTAGACTTATGTAGCGCCTAAATAACACGATATTTACTTTGTGCTATAAAGTAGTGAAATAAAATGGCTTAGGAATATTGTAATGATAGTGAGAGCATATCGTTTGGAATATCAGGTCCTTGGAACCGGCTTTAAATTCTGCACACTGCGCTAACTTTTCATAGCTCTGTAACTATTTGAAATAAATTATTATTTGCTTCGTTGAATCTGGATACATGAAGATATCTATTCGTTGTATTCTCAGAGATGCGTGAATTCTGCCAAGGCTCACTTGACCAGAATGGTGGTAACCTTAACCCCGATCATTCAGAGAAAAGAACCGATGTCTCTAATGTGAAGGCTATAAATCTGTTATATGAACTCTATCCATGATACGTGATAAATTATCAACATAAATGACCAACTTGAAACAAGTCTTTCTTAGTTATATACGGAACTTTGAGGGTAACCGCAAAGGGTAAATAAACCTACTTCCTTTTGCTTTAACCCACTAATAATTTAGTGGGAACTCACGAGACGTTACATATTAAGACTATACTTTAGATAAATTCCAAACGCCAACTTTACTACATTTTACATAAGACTTAAGCGTAAATAGATGTAGATATGTCTCCTCAGACCAGCCGATTGGGGTAGTGTAGTAGTCACAATTTAATAGGCCTGATTTGACAGTTCTTATTCAGGAAATAACTTTGTATGAGCGTTTAAGTCCAATGGTATTTACTTTACATAAATGATGAGATATTTGCAGACTAAAAATCAAGTCTAAATATGTAAAAAATCCTTACTCGTTTTTTGGCGTAATTTGTAAACCGTATAAAACATTTTATTTTACTCAAAATCTCTTCACATCAAAGTTTGTACAGAATCGACCAATTAAAGAAGGCACCGTTACAACGTAGTATCAGGAGGCCTGTACAAATAGAGATGTGATGGCTTAAAACCATCTATGAATCAACCATAATCGATAAATAACTATAATCGAAACTTTGCACTACCGATTCATACCTAATGTAGGTACAATAATCAAACAAAAATGAAGAATTTGTAAAAAAAAGGACAGTGAAAAAAAATTATAAATGCAATGGTCGTGTTAATAGAATCTTGTAACAAAATCACTACGAAGAATATGAGTGTGGTAAAAAAAACTAAAAGAATAATAAAAGAAGATTTTACCAGAGACCTAAACATAGATAACATAATTAAAAACTTTTCTGTGGCTATAAGCATTAAATTGTCCGATATGTCACCTAAAAGTAAGCAGTTAGTGGAAACAATATGACAATATCTTTTCAGTTCCTCGAATCTTCTATACGGTCTTCAGTTTAGAATTTAATTATCATAACGATTACAAAGCCTTAAAATTCAAATCGATTTATTATAAGAATCGATATCTTTCGTGTTCGATTTGTTAATTAATCTCTAGATGATAAACGTCAAAACAGGCCTATTACATTATAAAGACTATAATAAAAATGTTAGACCTCTGCCTATCAAGCCAAATCACATATACCTAGTAATCTTCAGTCAATGTTAGCGTTTAGAATTTTAGATCCCACGACACCATTTCTAATTAAAGACTCAAAAATGTTTTAAGAAAGAAAGGCATTAAGTATTTTTCAATTTATAAATACATAATTTTTTAATATGTAACTTACATCGCAAACTGTCTGATTCTAGTAGAGCTGTGAACTATCTTAATCTTATTCTATCAAGTTCTTAAAAATTAGAAAGATATAGATAATCCACGACAAATCCCTATGTAAAATCTGTGTATTATTGAATCTGGGATGCACAAGCGTAGGTACTTACATTAGATAACTGCGGGGACGCATACGGTCATGACCTGCAATGTCCGCTCCTATCTCTTATTCGTGACCTCCGAGGCCAACACCTAGTGTTTTATCTGCACACTCTAATATCTAACCACGAATGCAAAATTCGTGAAGATTAATTTCACGGGTTAAGTATCCTTTACGATTAGTCTTTTCTTGGGACGATGACCTCAGACATCCGCATTTTATGTTGTTTAGATATTCGCATTGAAAATGATAAGTTCCAAGCTTAATTAGGAATACTTTTTATAGTTGGCTAGCAAACGTACAGACCATCTGATGATAAATGTTTACCGACCCCTTTGGACATTTAACATAGACGCGTCGCCGATATGTAGCTGGTCAAAACAAAATCCGCTCCTAAATTATCTTCCCGACTGAAACGTCAAAAACTTTCTGCGTTTTTATTTAATTCGAGGTAACCTTATCAAGACAGGTAAAAAACTTACCACCGTGCAACAAATACTGAATGGATTTCGGACATTATTTCGAAGGTTAATTTATTAATTGAAATAAATCCATATAAAATGACCAATGCAATTTACTCAACATTGGCCTTAATAAACAGAACCCCTTATAATCTATATAGTAAGTTCTACTGTATGATGATTGAGAATACAGTCTTTATAGTCTTATCAGCTCGCAAATAACCTTAATCATCATTACAACCCACAGTTGTCCCTCTGTTGAACTTTGGTCTACTCTCACAATGAGAGGGGATAGGGCCATAGACTGCACGTTGGCCAAGTGCGGATTGGCAGACTACACATATCTTGAAAACATTATGAAGAACTCTGAGGTGTGCAGGTTTCTTCACGATGTTTTCCTTCAGCGAAGCAAATCATAATTTATTTGGAATATATAAGCACGTAATTTGAAAAATTAGATGTGCATGTGGGACTCGAACTCCAGCCTCCTGTGCGGGAGTAGGCCGTTTTAAGCACTGTAACAGCCTAACTGACTACAAACAAGTAAATGTGAAATAAGGAAAATTATTTTTCATTTCAGAGGCACGCCCTAAGTGGCAGTACCTGCCTGCGGTCCCCGGATACGTACCAGTCTACATCAGGAATGGGGATACACCGCTCGAAGAAATCAATCCTGAACTAGCAGAAGCCTTCGGTGCACTGCCAGCAGGTCGAAGCGCTGGCAAGCTTCTGGAAGCTACCGCGGAACTCCCAGGCGTACCAGAACACTCCGATCTGCCCGAGCTTAGTCCAGCTTTCGGATCTTCCGACTCATCCGAAACAAATACAAGCGGAGAAGTACCGAAACCCGAACAAATCAGATAAACAGTTGTTTCAATATAATCTTAACCTATAAAAAGCTAGTAAGATCTAGTTGACAAGCGAGTGGTAGTTGGCAATGGTTCAATATCGCTCATGGTGTTAGAATGGCCGGCAGTGCCCACCGACTATCACGTGTCCGGTTTACTTGTTCGCCGGCTATTGCTGCTACAAAAATAACTTTTTATAGGTTCTGCTCACACTCGTCATTATTGTGACTACTTACTTAGTCATGCATGATCGTAAATTGCAATGACATTTTAGATAGGTATATTTTTTTAAGGATAATAATACTTTTATATTAATGTTATTCAAAAATCTTCACTGTCGTGAATGATTTCGAATTAATATAACAATATTATTACATGTTTATTTTAAGTAATTACATTTGAAATTTACAAGTCCTATAGAACGCTATAATGTGCTTGCCATTTTAGTTTTTGAGATTATTTATTTATTGCTCAATATAATGCCTAATATTTAAAAAATAAATATACTTAATATAAATATGTTCCATTATTATTCATCCCATTTTAATAGAAAATCTTGTTTTTTGAAAAACCTTCAAATTTATTTTTAACTAGCAAACTGCCCTCGCTTCGCTTCAGGAAAACTACGTCTTATTTTATTTTAAACTAAATATAATTTTTTTTTTCATGGACGGATTGCAATGAAAGAAACTTTAAGTATTTTAAGTGAAGCTTACTGCAATACATTAGTGAAAACCAGAACGAAATCGGTTAAGCCGTTTCTGAGATTAGCGGGAACAAACGCACATTAGTATAGATTACAAAAAATAAGTTTAATGCTTGACAACAATCGAATCTAATGGTAAGTGGCGATGGCGTCAAAGATTAACTTATAAAAGCCTCTTCACTCTCCCTCTGATTCCCTCTCCCTCCTACATCATAAGTAGGCGAAAACGCCGAAGCGGGCAAATTATTCCAGTCTTGCTGTGCGCATAACTAATGACGCCGCAAATCGCGTCGTCCGTACAGGCGAGATACTTACGATAGCAATCTAATAATAGTAGATAATTTATGACAGCAATGTGATGCAAGCCATGATGATAAATGGTCACCGCCGGCGATTCACCGACAATTTTTAAAAACCTTACCACCATCAAAAAGAACGTCCGATTATCGTTGCCAGAAACAAAAGTAAGCGACCTACAAATTAAAGTGCCTGATGTCATTGTCTTTACCGTAAGTCAGCGGGATACACTACAAGCAAGGGATTTCAACCATGGATGCAGTCCTTCACGTCTTTAGATGAATGTGAACGCATAAATGAGCTTAAGTGCGTGTAGATGCGATATAAAATCGATGAACCTTAACTTTCATATTAGTCTTTCATTTACGAATCCAGATTTACGAAAATATTCCTATAACCAAAGAAAACATTCTCATACCTCGTAGTATGATTATCTCATCAATTAATTATTGTTAATGCGATATAACGAAGGATACGGCATTGAAAAAATATCGATATTGCATACTGCTACATCTCTCATTCGATCAGGTATCCATAGACAGAAAAGCGATCCACCATTGAGACCGAGCTGAACTTTTCTAATCGTAGGGCACGCTGCTGAATATCAGACGAGGATACGGCAATTCGTCCTTCCTGTTGGAGGTCGTTGTGATCTATACCACCCCGATAGTGTAGCGTGGTGTTACGAGTTCTTTACTTGTGGCTAGCTACTACCCTCTTAAAAGCAACCGTGGAATGTGTTTAACGTGTTTCAACTGCAGTGTCGGAGAGTCACTTGTTTCTTAACGGTCAATGCGTCGTTGATACCTTTAATCTAATTAATGTCTACTGGCGAAGATAACCACACATCAGCCTGTGGCTCGTCTGATCGTTGGTCCTGATAAAAAAAATGGATCACTCCATAAATCCTCACTGCAGAAACATAGATGAATCTCGCCCAGATCTTGTTCACTATCAGAGGGCTGCTAAGGGGTTGAATACAATAATTCTTTTTTGGTGTCGTCCAAATAATTTACTGCCTAAAATTCAAATATGACAGTAAACTACTACTCATTCTTTAAACTACAGGATACTGCTTGACTCTCCATATTTATAATACTATATTATTTTAACCTGAAGTAACTTTTAGTGAAATAGTCGACCATGCGACCATGAACTTCTCAAAAGGTAAAAGAACTAGGAATTTTGGCCAATATAAATCCTAATTTCTCAAACAAAGTTATTTCTCTTCGTCTGCTACTGCAATTGATTTGATGCGATTACCCTTAACAGAAATGCTTCATTTCACTACAATCCCACGGATGATAAATGGAGATGTATTCTCATTCGCGAATAAAGGTATTAACTTAACTAGTAAAAGGTATTAACTTAGCAAGAGCCGATTCATTCTTCCCTTGAAAACGTAACTAAAAGGCATGAGACTAATATTCATCTTAAACTCAATAGAGCATCTCGCAACAGTTAAAATGTAACAACCGTTTCTCTCTGTATCATTTAATTCTTAACGTAACCTAAAATTATATTTACAAAATGTTTTAATCAGTCTAAGATCTTCGCATAGTTAACATAACGTTTATCTCCCAAATTATTGTCCTTAAATTAGTTATCACATCCTTTAGCTGCTTGTTCTTTAGTACTACCTGAAATACAATGAAAACTTTTGAAACTTTTTGACAAGACTTAACAAACTTCACATCTTCAACACTATTATAATGTGGAAATTCAAAAAGTACACAATATATCCGGACAAATGAACCGATAAGTTATATCAACCCATATGTCTCGGATTCTGCTTTTTGATTATTTGCCGTTAACAAAACTTTACAACGTGTAGTTAAATAACACCTTCTAAAAGGTCTCCAAGATATACATATATTACCTACATATAAAATTAAACTTCACTCTTGCTTTAAAATGATGCGATCAGAATTTAAAGAGCGCAAAACAAGAGATATAATATATACACAGTGGATCATCAAATATTGCAGAGTCTATATGTATATATCTGTTTCCAAGTGACTTATTACTGCCCCATTACCTGTTCAGTGAGCTCTCGATGTTCTTCCAATGCCAGTCGATACGACTCAGTGTTGCGTCGCTCGTCCAAAGTCTTATTGTCGGCTTCGTCTTTTAAAGGTATTAGACTCTCTATATGTGTGTACTCCATACCCTTTAACAACATAGATATGTACATACTGTATGGTCTTTAGTTATAACTTCATGTTACCACAGAACATTAAATTGGATTTTCTCCCATAAAGGCCCTTTGCTCGTCGACCTGGGTTCGCATATTGCAGGTACCACTAATTTTTTAAGTTGGGTGCGTATTATAAATGAATCGTCACTTGTCTCGGTAATTAACGACATTGTGAGGAAATTGCATATCACAGAAGTCTCCATAATACTCTGTGTAAACCCAGTTTATCCAAAATTGAGCAGCATAATAGATTATAAACTTGGTCCATTTCATTTTTTATAATAAGAATGAGTAACAATCTATTCGGGCGAGGATGGTCCTTGTAAAGTAAATGTGAGGATTTACTAAAGTGAAGCTGTGGCGGATAACTTATTCATTTAATATAATAATATTTACTTGAGATTTTTGTATTTTTTATAATAGTCGACAAAGAATCACACGGCCCACTTCAGGGTAAATGGTCACCAGTAGAATTAAAGAACATCATCCACACCTTACATTTTATTTTAAAACATTGTAACTGAACTTTAAAAATCTTTCACATCGACGCTAGAAGGACCCTTAGCTAAACAGAAAAGTAAATAACCTATCAAAATTTCTTTATAGTCCACCACAATTATAGGCCAATAACTTGTACTCAAGGAGCCCGTTATACTCCAAAAATTAGAGAACTAATTCACTTTGGAGGGGTAATATTAGAATATTAACTTACTTGGCAAGTCTCGTTACACTTCTCATAAATGAGCCTGAGTCGTTTGAACAGTAATCTGATGGTGCGTAGCTGTTCTTGCATCTTAGCTTTCTTGTCGTTGCTGGCGTTCTCCCCGTGCTGCGTACCGTTCGGCGGTTGGATCGTTTTTAACGTCTGAAACACGTCCTGGGTTCTGCTCACTATGTCCTGCACTGTTTCCTGGCCAAATCTGTAATTTTAAATTACAGTTACACTTAAAATACAGTATTGAAAACGTATAAAAATCCCGAGTCACCGTGGTTACTTAAACAATTGCAATTCAATTTCTGGTTACGTCCAAAACGGAGTTACACGGTGGCTCGTACTGTAAATTTATACAAGAGTATTTTCTGTGATATTTTAAAAACGAAGAATTTTGTTATAGGTTTTCTAATTTGGTACAGGCGGCCTGGACTGTAGTGGTCTCTTTATTAGAGAAAGGAATCTTGCTAAAAATGTTATGAAGCGCAACAGAAAAGCCGATGCCAATTGATATGTAGGCGAAGACCGTGAGACAGAAGGCTAAATTCTGGCATTATGGCATTAATATATTACCTCACTGTAATTCTGGGTTTTAGTGAATATTCTGAGAGTCTCACATAGCCGCCAAACAGGGGCAAGTTGCTTAAATAAATATGGCACAGAATCAAATGTTATACCTAAATTTATGATGTGCAGAATTTCATATCTATACCAACAACAGAATGATAACGGAATCAAATCAGTATGTTAAATATGTTTTGTAAAAGTTAGAATAGAAAGATTTTTTTTGGATTTCTGCTGGTCTGTCTCACAATGTATAACACTATAACCACTGAATAGATTTGGATAAAACTTGTTATATCCGTAATTTATATTATAAGGTCATGATTTAGGATACTTTACATACCAAATCAAATAAAAGTCAATAGGGACAGGTCATTAAGTGGACAGGAAATGTAATTTTTGACTTTCTGGCTGCAGCTATGTATTCAATTAAAATAGTTGCAATTTAGAGAACTAGAAAAACCCACTCCTAAAGCAATGCTATTTGTGATGTTAAGGCGCAGGTTTTTTTAAGTGTAGCGAGGGTGTTACATAATTTAAAGTCAAATAAATGTTACATTAGGCCAAGAAGTTGAAGATACATATCTGAAACAGTAAATGCTTTAAACATACTTGCATAGAGATGCAGTGTTGAACTCCTTGCTTTGAGGTGGGTGTGCAGATGGTGGGGCGGAGGGGGGCGCAGCTGCTGTCTGCACTGCACTGGCGGTCTGCATACCACCTGAAAATAATGTCATCAGAAAAATGAATGAACAGTTTACAATATTTGACACGAAGAGGATGTAATAACCACATTTTTCACCATGAGGCACATAAATCATTTCATTTTAATTCAATAAAGTACCCGGCTGCTGCACACCTTGAGGTCCCAGCCCACCACCAGGTCCACCACCGACACCTACACCCATACTCTGAAAACAAAACAATATCAATGGGTAGGTAAGCAATCTAGTGTTGACATAAAATTTATGTTTCAAATAATTATGAAGTTAAACTTTATTCCAATACTTCATTTTTGTGGTATTTACATATGCCTATAACAATTTTCTATATCTAATGAATTAGCTTTCGAGTACAGCATGTATCTTTTAAAATACAACGAAAAAATTCGAAATAAAAAACAACATTTAACCTGAGCTCCCATCCCCATGTTGCCCATCTGGTTCTGCATAGCAGCACCGTATGGTGGCACCATTTGGTTACCCATGCCAACCATGCCGGCATTTCCCATTGGACCACCCATTACTCCTGAAAATTAAAAAAGAAAATTATATTGGTTGTGTTGAGGCAGCCTAGAATACTGACCCCAACACCATGCTGGTACAACAGAGAATTGCCAGAAGCCAGCCAACTTGGTTGTAGGGTTTCCTGTAAGGATATTATCAATATTATTATTATAAAGTACTCAATATTATTACTCATATCATATCTTTCTGTGAAGCCTGCTTGGCTAGCTACCACCTGCTTGAGTCAGCCAACGAAAGACTCATAATGTTCTAGCTGGAGGCTTGAGAGCCAGTACTTTCATTATTTATTGGCCGATAACACATCAAATGCCTTTAGTGTTACTAATGACCACTTACCGACAGGTGAGTCATCTGCTTGTTTGTTGGCTATTAACATAAATTAAAAAAATTATATACACCAAACATTAGCAAACACCAAGATAACGCAATTCTAAAAGCACCATCTTTAGAATTGTTAGAATGCAAAGATTATTGGAGAGCCAATCACCAGAAGTGAAAAGATAAAGACCGATGTAAATATTGTTTTTTCAAATTTTGCTGTTTGTTGTTACCATGTATTTATTAATGTAAGGGATTCTAAATTGTAATTGTTCTAATTAAACACTAAATATATAAATTAATTGATTATTTTTTATACTTATTGTCTTATCTTATACTTAAATGTACATAGTACATTTACATACATTACACAAATGTACATATTTACATACATTACATAAATGTACAAGTACATATACATTTAAGTTGCATGAAAGTCATTGATGACTGTAAAGATTTTTTGTTTTGGAAATTATATATCAATGATGTATTCCACGTTAAAAGACATATTTACCTGATAACTGATTAGGGATGGCCTGCATTTGGTTACCCATGGGTCCTGTGCCGAATCCCGACCTCATACCTCCAGCATTACCCTGGAAGTTTCCAGGAAACTGGTGACCTTGACCAGCCATTCTGGCTTAGCAGGTAAACTAACCTTCAAAAATATTCAACTTTCTATTATAGCTCTAAACACATTGATACCAACAACTTCTTAAGCTATGCGTTGATTAATAAAATTATCTGTATAAATCTTTTCAATTTTTTTTTAATAAGTAGTTTTTGATTAAAATGGTTTTATGTAACGGTCTTATGTATGTAATAATAAATAAAGTGAAATGAATATAAATGTTAAATGTTTAGAAAAAGTAAACAATTATTGAATCAGACACTGGACAATATATTTATTTGAATGTTTTATTTGACATTTTAATACTTCATTTGACGTTGACAAATAATAAACATTTTCCGTTCGGAAATTTAACATGGCAGAATTATTAAGATTTCAAATGGATTATTTAAACACTTAATAATATTTCATATGCATTGCATTGGAAATAAAATATTCAAGATATCCAGACTTTATTCGACATATATGATGCGAATATATTGTTTTCTTGTTTAAATTATTTATTTGTACAATTCTATATTTAAAGCACTTATTACGATTTCAAGTTGGATAATGGGTTATAGTGCAATTTATTAAATAATCAGTAAGCTAATTATAAAATTTTGCACCAACAACAAAAAATAGAAATACTCTCCAATGAAATATGTCAATTGAACAGCTCCACTTGATATAGGATATTTGAAAAAAAATATAATAATCCACATCGAATAAAATTATTAATTGGTAAGGATATATAACTGAATAAAGAATTACTTCGAACGTTTATGAATATCTGCACCTAAATAATGGCGTTCTAGTTGCATCGAATCAATTACATAATATTTAAGGTTAATTTGAATGGTGCTCGTCAAACTCGAAGATCGTCTACATGTCTAATCTTTCATATCAGGCTCTACACAATCTTACAAAAATGTGATGACAAACAAGTGGCCGTATTATATCTTCGCCTACTATGACAATGCAATGAAATAAGAATAATTTTGTATATAACCACAAAACTCATTTTTCGTTAATAAAATCCTTGTCCATACAAGCGGTATTTATTTAATTAATTTAAGCCTTTGAATCACAGCAGGAATACCGCAACCTCTACAATTTCTACTGTCCAGCAATTGCTTCAATTGTTCTAACGTTTTAATTAGAAGGTTGTTAGAACTACAGCGATAGTCCGTTTTTATAAGAAGCAGTACATTTATTGTTAACCTCAAGTAGAATTGAAGATATAGAAGTTCATTACTAAACTAAGAGTAAATGCTGAGCTTAAATCACTTGAAAATTATTGTAGGTTATTTAATATAAAACGTGTCCTTACACGACGACATTAGCTTTTCAGCACCTAACAATAAAACAGTCGAACGACGATTATGGAGTACCTAGTATAATAGCATGTAAGTGTAGTAGGAATCACAAACTCTGGGAATCGGTTTCAGTTCTGTCTATAGCTATTTTTCTCGACGAGTTTGTTCAAGTCGTCACAAAGTACAAGTAATGCATATGTTCATAGTTGTCACACATGCTTATGTAGACATGGGTTATTAATCAGGCAGATGTAAAAAGTCTATTGCGGTGACGAACGACGGAGTTTTTTAACTTTAAAACTAGTCGGGATAATTATGATAAATGTAGAAAGTTAACATAAATACGAACTGATAAAAGAATTTCTCCCTTGATAATAAAAACGCTTTAGTACGTAGGTAGATGCTGTACGCATGGTACATAGCATAGATACTTATAGTATGATTATGCATATAGCATAGGTGAGGCCTATTTAGCATACCGTTTAACGTAAATAACTATGGTAAATAACTATACTTAAGTACGTTTTTTTAAATATTTCAAGATTTCAAAACGTAATTCCACATAGGACTTAATCTTTTATCCGAAATCATAACCGTAACTGAAAGCAAAAGGTGGCCACTTTTGAAGTCAAGATACGAAATCTGGAAGCACGCCAATAGTTTGACGACATGAAATTCTTCCGACCTACTTATTAGTGAAACTAGATTTTTTCAAAATAGAACACGAGGCGACATGTCAGTAGGTGACTTTGATGTTATTCTTTCTTAGATATATCTTATGATCTTTAAATATTGATGCATATTGTCACGCTAGACCTTATAAGTACTCATAGCGTAGGGATAGGGTATTTGCATTAATGGGAAATATAAATAAAAACACCAAAATGTACCTTAAAAAATTATTTTCACTTTAGAATATCCTAAGTACATTAAAGTATAATTTTAAATTAATCATAACAATTATTAGGTATTTATTATGATTTTATATTTATATGAAGTAATGTAATACATAAATATAATTGTGCTTAAAATTACTGTGTATGAAATGCACTTTCATGGCCCGTCAGTGCGCGTCACTGATTATGTTATACATTATTTGATTTGATGATATGTGTACAATATGCTATATAATTCTTTGTTTATATAACTATACAATACATTGTCTATATAGTATAAGGCAAGATGGCCATGTGTTATGGCTTCAACGTGTAAGATTTAACGTTCGATTTGGTATGCTTCCGAATTTTAACCTACTTATAATTATAAAGTTTACTGTATATCTACACTTTAATATAAATTGGACCGAATCGCGATTTTGCACTCGGGCTACGGGTATTCTCTTAAGGGATCGGAGATACGATTCGGTCGATATTAATATTCAACAATTTTATTTACTCTTCCACATAATAAATAGTTATCAACATGTAGATTTACAAATATCAACAAAATAAATTACGAATAACAGCATATTACAATAATTAAAAGTAACCTTACAGACTACGCTCCAATGATATATCTACTCAATCTACTGTCCTTACCTTGTACTAACATCTACATCGCCGACCCGGTCCGCTCTTTGCCTGGCACATCGTTGTAATTGAGCTCTGTGAGCGAGTGTATCACATCCGGACGCTAAGTTGTAACTATTGCTTATCTGTCCTTTTCTAGTTTTACAATGGTTATGATATAGTAGATATTTATAAAATAAAGATATCAAAATTATTTATTTCTGTAGTATTTGTATATCTCGAGGACGGCCGGCGAACGTCTAAATTCTTTATCGTTAAAATTACATGGACTAGTAATTGAATTATTCTAACTAGTAAGTACCCTATACCGCTTTGGAGAACAAATTAAGGATACGACGGCCTACTTACAAAAATAATTACTTTACACGGATACCATAAGTACATTTAGGTTAGTTATAATTTAGATTTAAATTATTTCTTTTATTGCCCTCCTAATCTTAAGCTAACAAAGTCCTCGAGGACTCATTGAGCAAAATGGACACGTCACTCAGACCTAGGATAAATAGCGAAGCGTCTTGATCAGTGTCGAAATTACTCATGTAACTGTTAGCAAGCAATTTATAAATAACTGGTTCCCAATATAAGATTCACAGTAGTTACAATGCCACGAACACAATTATAATCATTTTAGATGATTTTAGACAATTACCAATTTATTATCACTGGCTTCGGTGAAGGAACATATTGTGATGTAATCTGAGTGTTTTTTGTGATGTTCTCAAAGGTACTTGAAGTCGGACTTGGCTGGCGTGCTGGATTACGGCTTTAACCCCTCTCAACATTACTATGGGGGGAGGGCCGAGCCCAGCAGCGATAGAATTATGGGTTGTAATGATGAACAAGCACTTGTAATACAAAGTATATGCCAAGTAATAAACACGTATATTGCTAGATGTAGTTCAGGAATCAGTAAACCGGATATATCAACAAAAGACTTAGAACAATTAGTGTAAATTCGACTCTGATCGCTATAACATCTTAAGATTAAAACTGTCCAAATGTCCCATAAACTTATCCATAGTTAAATTCAAGCCACAAAGAAGATCCATATCTAAATATTTATTCTCCAGTATGTAGGTAGGAATATTAATATGTTTTAGAGTCAACGGATTAAGAAAAAATAAACGAAATATGTCCATTCACAAACATGAAACCTTATCGGTTTTATCAAGTAATCTTTATATATTTAGGTTACAACAGATAAAACGATAATTAGTTTACTAATATTTATGGATCCTTAAAGGAAGCCATCTTACGGTTTCCATTATAAATTTATCGAACAATTATTGATCCCTGACAGTTATTGTCATAGAAAAAGCTATGTAATAATTATAATATAATCTGTAATCAAAAATTAACCACTGCTATGAAAATCTTGTAATAAAGGTAAAAGTATATGCATATATATAAATTAGAGTAAAATACCAAATAAAAGACAAGCTACGTCACAAAAGTCAAAAACGTTTATATCGGCAAGAACTTTCGTTAATTCGCAAAATGGTATTAAAGTCAATTACGAATTACGAAGTTGTCGTCTTGTTTCAAATCTCAAGTAGGGATTACAAGTAACTTTTTAAAACCATTCTTCCACGGTGTGTCTAGTTGAGGATTACCAAAAGTTCAGTATTCACTTTACCTCCTTTTGCTCACGGTAGTGAACAGTTTTAATTTTGAATTTTCTTGTTTCGAACTATTCTCGATGAGCGATATGTTTTAGGTGCTTTTCTGATTTCATTTCAAAATGGTTAACTAGAAGTTCAAACAATTGGCAGTTTCTTTAAATCCCAGAAGATATGTAAATGAAAGGTCAGCCTCGTTTACAAATTGATAAACAAGACAATTTATGAAATAACTAATTCCAAGGGAATGACATTTCACAATATAATTAATATAGATAACTTAATGTTTAAGCTTCTAATTTCTTTTTAAATTGACGTTGAGACGTTAGACTGAATGTAAATATTTTCGTTTTAGCAAGTAGCTGTTTTTCAAAGCCTATTGTCACTTTGGCTGTTCTATCGCGCACGGTTATCTTAGATTATTAAGGTAACCTTCATATACCCAAAGAGTATCGAATGTAGGCACTATTTTAATCGTCCAACTATTGATATAATAAGATGTTAGGAAGAAATCGACAAATTAGGCAAGAACAACTTTTACAATACCTAAATTTAAATAATAATACAAATATTACTTTATAATATATTATCTAGCGTACTTACATTTCGTACGTAACATGTTACTTAGTTAAGTTACTGACCCCAACACCCTGCCCTTATTAAGTACCTTCATGGCATCTCTTAAGTCTAAGGTAAAAGCTCATAGCTTTGGTCACTCTATATTTTTGGTTGATGTGATACGTTAATTATAATTTTCTAACATCTCAATCATTTGGCTCGTCTGTGGTAACATTGACGTCGTATCCGATCTGTTTTGAAGTTATTGCCATGATATGTGAATGCCAGCGCGAAACGCACCCATCATGCTTCAGATGACCATTAAATTCTGGTTCCTTTTAAGTTAATTTAGGTTTGTTTTGGCATCTGTCGTGCATCAGCTAAACAATGAGATAGGATTTACTCCAGATCTGTGCACGTAGCCGGCATCGGTGGTTACTGCATGCGCGCTTCCTGCAACTGGGGGGGATAGGGCAGCGGGGGGAGCATGGGCGCCTGCACGCCCCCTCCCGGCAGAGCATAGTACGGGGACACGTAGCCCGCACCGCTCGCAGCGACAGCCGCTGCTGCTGGAACCAATAGCGAAATTAAAACAAACATGCGATAATTGTTACCTTATGTCTATTTAAATAAACATATCACTATGGCATGTAGGTATGTAACAATGTGATATTTGAAGTGTAGTTAATATCAAAAACTTTAATTATACATAAACGTTGCGTAAGCGCCAAGAGTATTCGTAACGAGATTTTCGTCGTTTTATATTTATCAAGTTGTATCTACTTATCACCGACTACAGCTAGCCGCTACCTAATAATTCTAATAGCCGCCAGTGCGTCTAAAACGTCCAAAAACGTAAACAATAAAGGCTGTAACTTTATTTTTGCGTACTCTTTCATGTTTTTATTTCCTATCCCGAGAAAACATCCACTTCACAAGATAAAAAGTATCCTAGATTACGACCCATAATATAAGATATTAAAATGCCAAGTATCAACCAAATCTGTTCAATGGTTTTAGTGTGATATGTGGTTGCACAGACAGATAGATAGATAGATAAATCCAAAATAAGTTTTGGCCTCTACATTGATAACAAAGTCTTTTTTTTATTTATTTTTATGGTAATAGCTGACAAACGAGCGTACGAGCCACCAGATGTTAAGTGGTCACCGTCACCCATTGACATCAGCAAGACCAACAGTATTACTGATGCGTTGTCGGCCAGGAAATGAGAAGAAGGTAAGGAAATAAGTAATCGAGCCCTCAAACGGAAATCGACGAGTCGTTTGGCGGCTGACTCAAGCAGGAGGGTGGTAGCTAGCCAGGCAGGCTTCACGGAATTTAATAATACCAGTAATAATATTAATGACTTAATAATAATACTGATAATATAATCCTTACGCAAAGCCGACCACCAAGCAGACTAGCCTCTATGGCCTCTTATGACACCCTATTTTGTCAGCAAGGGATTGGGGGGGCAGTAGTATGGGCTAGTAGTTCTTTCTTTTTAACCTTCTTCTCATTTCCTGGCCGACAACGCATCAGTGATAACTTGGGTCTTGCTGATGTCCATGCTCGTCTGTTCGTTTGTCGTCTATTAACATTTAAAAAAAACTTTTCGCCGTAGGTAATTTTTTTACAGCGTTAAATTACTTGGTACATTAAATAGACATAAATAATTAGATTTTAGACATTTATATATTAGAAACATAATTTTCTGCATATTCTTCATTTATATTCACGGCATCTATACCTATCTATACCGGTTTAATAAACAGGCGGAGAGATACACAGGCAGATAATAATAAAAAAATGTATTGGCCTTTATATAGATACCAAAGTCTACCTATACAAAAAAATTCAAAGAATAGTTTCGACTCGGTTCAGTTTTATTATTTGTATTGTATAGATTACCAAAGTTTACGAACCTGCAGCTGTAGCATATGGATCGAAACCGGCTGCAGCGTATTGTTGCTGATAAGCAGCCGCACCCTGGGCCGCCGCAGCCTGGTATTCGTACAGGTGGTTAGCAGCAGCAACCGCGGCGGCGTGCTGAAGTTGCGGCAGCTGCACAAGGCCGCCGGCCCCAGTTCCCACGCCTGCACCCACACCGCCCACGGTGCTCATGTAACTGGGAGCGCCGTACACATAACCGGGAGACAACCTGTCAATGTCACCTGTCTTTAATTGACGTTATGTTATGGCTTTAAAGGCCTATAATGACAGACGTCAAAAAGTTCTTGGACTTCGGCAAATTGCGTTTGTGATCACCTTTCACTTAATTTCAGCTTGTTACAGAATGTCCTTGAAAACAGTTGAAAGTAAATCGTTACATTTAAATAAAAAGCGTGAAACTTTGTTTTAGGAAATCGTCGATAACTGCTCCATGCTGCTTTGATAAATAACCAGTAAGTTGAAGAAGTAGTGAAAGACGACCACATCGCAAAATAAACACTTTTAAAATTGTCATCACACTCTATAAGTACCTAGCCCCATTTGCAGCCTTCACAGGCACGAGCACATTTCTAATCTTGTTGGGTTAGTATACATCGAGAAAACGTTATAATTATTAAATACCTAATTCAAAAGAGTTGTAAGTGGTTTTGTTCGTAAGCGATCGCGGCATAGATGTCGTCGTGGACGCACCGTCTACATACGCCAATACGAGAACCGTTTAAAAAAAATAACTATAAAAATGTTGATTCAACGGCATCATCCACTCCGCCGGGACAGAAATATCCCACATCGACCGAGGCGACTTGAGATAAATGAGCTCTACCAATAGAATAACCGAAATATCATTCACGTAATATTTAGAACGCGTGACAATATTTGAAATTTTTAACGAAAAAACTAAATAATTTACAGTAGGTTATCTACTTCTAATACTCTATTAATGGCACATTACAACAATTCGCACTCACAACTGTTAAAAGCAGAATAATGTAATTGGTTCTCTGAAGTATCAAATCATGTCACCCATTTTTTAATCATCTAACAATTCACAACACTTAAAGCCAGCAAAAATGTTGACGTCGCTTTTTCCCGCTCGGTGAGGACGCGGACGGCAGGCGGTTAAGTTTGTTTGAGAGCAGCTTCAAAGCGCACTGGATCAGCATTTTCGAAGAGCTCTCGACTCGTGACCATGCTATTTAGATTTTGCCATTTACCGAGCGTTTCTCTTTTTCTATTCTCATAGTGATTAAAAGAGACAGATTGATCGAGGTGTGACATTTGTGGAAGGGTGGACTAGCTTGGATCAGGAGATCGAGAACGCAGCGCATGCGTCGTACACGCCCGTCTGAAGGCTCCGCCCGGCTAGAACGCCCACCTGTGGTCTACCGGGCTGGCCCTCTTCAAGACTACCTACTCGGTTACATCAACGAATACGCTAAGAAAATTCCATGTGTTTTTAAGGTTACTTTAATTTGCTAAAAAAGGAAAGATCTTTTGATATGTAATACAAAACGCGTAGAGCATTTAATTTAAAACTGGCGGAACATCACACAAGCTTTCACATCTACATAGGTACAAAAAGACAATCGGAAACTAAGTGTAACATAGGATCACGTCTATCATTACTGTTAGATACCTAAACTCAGCTTTTAGTTTTAATAAATACTTACGACAACAATTACTTACATGCACACATAATCTTACTGTAATAATATCTTAGGAAACCATGACGTAGTTGTAAGACATCTATAGACATAGGCAACGTTTGAAAATGGAAGCGAAAGATTTTTAACGTATAATGCTTCGCTTAGTTTTTTCATTATAGATTGAATTCATTGTCGACAGTGGTGCTTGGTGTGACGCCATCGGGGATCACGTGATCGCACGTGCTGGATGGATTCAAATCGGCTGCATGGTTGTGTTTTGGATGACCAGCGGCGTCGGTCAAGAAGACGCTTCAGCCACATCGCGTTCACTCGACCTCGAGGTAGTTAGCCGGCTAGATGTCGCGTGAGGCGTAACAGAAAATCCCTTTAAATTCTACGTATCAGACGGTATGATTCACGTTTCGGCGGTTTTCCTTAAAGAGAAGCTTATATGATCTCGTACTAAGCTTAAAGCGTTGAAAATTGTGTTAGAAATAATGAATGCCTAATTGTTTTTATACAGAAGTTAGTAATGACTGGTGTTGCTTGTTTAAATCACGCATCATCGATATTGCTTCCTGACCATGTTTCACAATTTTTTTAACGGATCAAAATTTATACATAAATGATACTAACGCTTAATGGCACCAACCATCGTTATTTTTATTGAAACAATCATCAAATTGTGTCAATACTAAGTAGGTTATTAATTGGTACATTATATAGCAATTAATGAATAAACACCACGAAAACTACACCAAATTATATTATACACAGTCTGCCGCATACTTATAGATTTGCTTTTAAATTATCGCTTATTCCTATTATACCAGACATCACAAAACCTTAAAAATTCCTAAAGAGAAGGAAGAAAATTTGGTTGCGTTCGGATTTAGGCGTTACCACAAAAGAGAATATAAGTGCGGCCAAGAACTAGTCATTTTGTTTTTCAAGAAAACGACGTAACGTGAACAACTATCGTATATTAAAAATTACTGTTAAATAACTATCTGTTCTTATTTGTTAAAGGCCAGAAAGTTGAGGGTACATAATAACGGATTACAAAGTGTATCACAACACAGTGAACAACAGTATCGGTCGTGGAGGTGTTCACGCCGTTGGCAGGTAGCTACCGATCTTGCAAGGGAATTTCGGTTACGCTTGGAACTTTGTAAGTGTATTAAACGAAATCCACCACCAACAAACTCAGTTCAAATCAAAATCTTACACGAACACGGCATAAAACATAAAAGTAAAGAAAACATTGAGTGTCGAACGATGCGTATAGTGACGGCGGTGGGCGGCGCCGGCGAGCGGCGTCGACCGGCGCCGCCCATGCTCCGGTATAGCTTTATAAAACGTAAACATTAAAAACCCAATCGACTAATTCACACCCAAAACGAAAAAAAAATCCACTCTCACGCTCACGCTTGCCATAGATACCTATGTGAAAATGTTTGATTATTTAGTCTAGGTGTGGTCCGCCGGCCGCCGCGCTGTATCCGTCCGGGGAGCCGCTCGCCTCATCTACCGAGACAAAAGTCAGCTCAGCAACTGTACTCGTATCGGTTTATCCTACGCGCAGTGCAGTTTACTTACCAGTCCTGTGCAATCGTATTTCTGAGTTCAGTGTGAATTTAACCTTACATATAATCGTGAGCAGTCCCTACGTTAATTGTCAAAACGTATACAGCGTGTTCTGTTTCCTCTAATGTCGAATGCAGTTGTATGTTAAGATTCCTAACTCATTCTCTCTTAAGAAAGTGGAGTTAAAACTGCTTAGTCTGATTTTTGTCTCGTGAGATGCAATCGAGAGCGGCATGCGGGGCCGCTTGTGCTGGCAAATATCGAAGTGTTGAACCATTGAACATTGATGTGTTAAAGATGCA
Organism: Megathymus violae; assembly: GCA_003671415.1. Taxonomy (NCBI): domain Eukaryota; kingdom Metazoa; phylum Arthropoda; class Insecta; order Lepidoptera; family Hesperiidae; genus Megathymus; species Megathymus violae. The sequence continues at coordinate 1,590,718 of PDGT01000063.1, read as the reverse complement.
CCGAGACTGGGTCGAATGGGTACTCACCCATATGGTGATTGTATCACGGTGGGGTAGCCGGTACGAACGCCAGCAGCTGCCGCCGCTGCCAGGCCGAACCCTGAAACAAACGATTCCGTTTATAACCATCGCCCAAACGAGGTGTTAACAGCAAAGGAAAGAATTCGTTAATAAAAAATACATCCTGTCGTCATCGATGCTCTTAAGAGCCGCTATTTTCGGTCTCACTTAACGGAAGCGGCTAGAGAGGATTTCGAACTAGCATATACATCACCAGAACATTGGACCGCTTCCAAATGACACAAGAGTCAACTTAGCGCAGGCGACGTCAAAATGTTAAATTCTTTTTATTGCATTGTTAAGCCGCTCGAGGCGGAGTCTATTTCGGTCGCTCGCGCCCGCCCGGGCCCGGCATCCAGGGACATGCCGCTTGACAAGAAGACGACAAACACTCGCTATAAATGGCTTACAGGCGTTGGCACGGATGCACATAACACGGATGCCCCGCCGAGACGTCTAAGGTGATTGACGGTTCGCTACTCCCAAGCGATTTTGCGACAAGAGACGTCCACATTTCGCTAACTGAAAACTAATTTTGTGTTACAGGTGGCCGATTGTAATACAATGTGTCTACTTAGGTGTCCGTTTGGGATACGCGCAAATGTAATAGCACCTAGTAAAACGTCTGTTTACTTGATGTTGTTCGAATCGTAAATCACTGATTAATGGCTCGCGATCATAAGAGCGTGACCTCTGGTAGGTAGGTACAATACGCTTTGGTTATTGTGTATGGTGAAATTTCACCGGTTATTACAACGGATCACGTCCGGGCAGCCCGGATGGTGTCGCGGTTCGGCTAGTGCGATAATGTTTGACCTTCGTGCCAGTGTGGTCACGGTGGTTAATTGTCCCCGCAAACTATTGCCAATACGTTTTGGCGCGCGACGTGATTTAAGCAATCATACTGTCTTCTAGTTATTGAGTGATAATTTTAATAGCAACATAAACGGTGATAATAACGCACAAAGACCGTACGTCATTATCCTATTATAACTTACGATTGCTGTGTTACTGCAGTAAAATATTTCATCAAGTAAAATATGTATCAATAAAGCTACACTTGAAATTGAAACATAAACTAACTGTGCAATAATATGTTTTTCTATACATGAAGTCATTAATTTTTTGCATTTATGGGTGTTTCGACCACTATAAAAATTCACTAAATTATTAATATATGTACGTGAAAGATGAACAAACTTTGTCGTTTTGTCAAAATAATTTGTTCGAATTCTGAAAATCATAATTTCTGTTAGGTAAAAATCTTTAAACCCGTTAAAGTTCAATGTAACAAGTGATCGTTGTAAAACGTAATTGCGTTTTAAAGATATGGAATAAAAGAGTGAGTGGTACAGACAAATATACATTACGCCTTACATACTTCACAGAAGAACTTATTTCTTAGTAGGGATTAGTAATGAATCATGAGTTGTTATTAGTGAAAGCTATCCAACGACCCATTCTCGAGAACAAAGTGTCAGTACTATATAATTGTGTAAGTAATGACCACAATAATAATATGAGAGGTCAAAAAAAGGAAATAAGATATTTATATAGTTTAAAGTATTTTTGATGGCTAAGAGATATAAAAAATTTGAAAGTATAAACACAGAAATAAGAGAAGTCAATAGACAGAAGTCATTAACAACAAAATAGAGGGCTTTCGAAATTCAAAGGGTTGTCGTTCGCGTGTCCGATGAGCGCGCGTGATGTGCCAGCGGCCACCGCAATTCGATCGATGGCATGCCATTTGACGGCCGAGGTCGACACTGTCCACCATATACCTTATCTGATTCATTAATTTTTTCCTCTTTAATACCACTGTCCCTCAGTCCATTGCGTCGCTCTATTGTAAGCCGCGTGTGACCCAGATAGGAGTTTTAATCGATTGTTGGTTTCACTACAATACATTTTACATTCCCCTCCCAACTAAAACAAATATAACTCGGTTCAGTCGGTGCGCAATCGCATTTAGCCAAAAATTATATGACGCAGACTTCACCGGCGTTAGTCACAGGTTCTCCAGAATATCGGCTCGCACGCGTCCCTTTTAAGTAAATAAAGCTTTGTTTAATGTTTTTGCAGCGTTGTTTCAGGACGACTTCAGGACTTCGGGTCGTCGAACTGCAAAGCCGACACGAAGTGCTTAGCGTCGCTTGTAAGGATTCTACGGAAATACGATTTTAGACGCCTGCAGAATGAACGACCCCGCTGCTCCACTCCTACATACCATATGTACCATAGGTATTCCTTGAAACTTCACATGTTCATTATTTAAATATATTTAATTTTGATTATGATTACCGGATTCATTTTTATGATCGCCAGAGCGCTGCGAATAGGTTTTGATACGGTTTAGTTTACATGTTGATTACTCGATGCACGGTTATAAAACATAGCGCCGAATCGCATCTCGGCGTAATCGTTAAAGACCGTTTACGACTGCTGTATTTGCGCAAACAAGCCAATGAAGCCGAAATTCGCAGTAAAAGCCTAGAAAACTACGGGAACGCACAACCAACAGCAAGCTTTGTTACATACATTGTATTACGGATGTGTCATATAAATTTACCGACGCAGGAATAGATTTAACCAGTTGTGGCCCAAATCTGTGTGGCCAAAACAGAGTCTGGTCTCACGGCCGGGACTGATTTAACATTCTCTCCGAAAACCATCAGTCGTTGATCCGACATCCTAAAGATTTCCAACTGCCAGGTTTCGACTGAAACGATTAATTATACCTCGCATTGGAACGCCAGTGCCGGTTGTTGGGCACTTATTTTCGGGAGAGACACGTGCTCAATTTTAGTCTAGTTGCAAAGTCTAACTCAAATAATCTATTAACTTAAGGCGACATATTTCTCTATCTGATCTGAATTATCTGCAATACTCAGTCAACAGGCGACGTAACAGGCTTAAACGATGAAGCTGAAGTTCGAGAACCGTTCCTTTAATACAAATGAGCCAAGTCGCAGGTGATTAGTAGGCTTTAGTGAAAGAAAATATGAAGTTTGGCGTAACGCCAACGGCGGTGTCGCGGCAAAGGCGGCCGCGACGACGTTCCCAAAACTGCGTATATTTAGACAAAATAAAGAGCGAGCCGAAGACAAAACGAGACGCAAGTCTGTTTTATAAATAACCACGTCGTTCGCCGGACGGACTCAGCCTCGCTCTACCAACCTCTGCTCGCCAGCTGTTGTACATAAATAATAATTAAGACACGAAGAAAGCTACATTTAAGTTTCCGAGGACCGATAGAATCGTTCTGTACCTATGAATTCAGGTTCAAAAAAATCTTTAGATAAACATGATTGAAATCGAAGTCGGCTGGCTTTATATAAATCAAAATAATAACAAACAAAACAGATTGACCTATTGTACAAATAAATCGTTAAAGCTTTAGAAACATCTTAATCTATGCTGATAATACTCGTATAAAGAGAGCGCGAGAATTTTGTGAACTTGTGTATATGCAGAAAGTAATCTTCGCAACCACAGCACCTATCTGAAAAATTATTTTACCACTTTAAAGCCACATTACTTCGGATAGACAAAGACTATATATCATGTAAATATATTTTCAACCCGAACGAAATCGGGACGGTCCGCTAGTATATTATAAATAGTTCAGTACAACATTGTAAGTTAAAATGGGTTAAATACTGATTGTAGAATTTGCAGTCAAAATAATAATCTCCGTATAAGATCCTTATTATATTTTAAATTCAAAACTATCCAACCAGTACTTAGTGATGTCAAGCTCGGTGGTGATGTCAAGGTGGTGGAATCCTGTGCGCGTCTCTAAATTTTAAAATTATAAACTGGTTAAAAATTAAAAATCACGGGCATTCACGATAGTAAAGGAAAACACCACGAGAAAACCTGCGTATGTAAGAGTTATACAGGATGTTCTCGAAGATGAGTTAAGTTCTTTAATCCCGTACTTGGCCAGTGTGGAGGACTTTGACCATATCCGTTCACATTGTAAGAGAAGACCCGAGTCCAGCAATGAGACAGTTATGATCTGTATTGATTGATATCTTTACTATCGGTTCTTAATGTTAAATATTTTTCGTAGCATCGACAAAGGATATTTTTGGAAAATGATAACATATATAATAGAAAAATCACTGTGGATTACTCATTTTAAATTGCATAAAACTATAATACATAGATTACATCATCAGTCTGGGTAGCACATTCCATAAATTTTAGTAATTGCATCGTTGTAAAATTCCTCATAGACAATATAGACCGGTGAGTAAGGTTAGGTACAGTTCGTCTATGAATTAAGCGGTTTATAATCAACGTAGAACATAATCTGCAACGCTGGAGGATTATATCGGGGCTTCGTGCGGAAGTCCTTTGCCTGTAGGGATCACATTACATGGTGCAACTGCAAGGAGGGTAACGAATAAGTGTCCATAAGACATGTACTATCTTAGCAGTGTTTTGCGGTGATTTCCGTTACAGACATAAAGAAAAACTTTATCGTACCTAACAAGCAAATTAAATTAAAAAACTGACGCTCAATTGTCGTGCAAGGAAAAATTCTAAAGATATTCCAACACAGGCCAAGTGAACGTATACTAGTTAAAAGGTCGAAAGAATCTGTGGAATTAAAGAAAAATGCAGGACATTTAGTTTAAAAATTCGTTGTAATGGTACGTAAATTTTTATCATTCATATTATTGACGATTTTCAAAATGGCGTCTCATTTAGCTTCTGTGTTTAAAAATATTGACAGGGAACCGTCAGCTCTTACTTCAGCCTCAGTTGTTTACATAATATAAAATCTCTACAGAAATAATTATGTTAAACGTCACTGAATGCCTAAAATGGCTAACGACTACTTAGAATTCATCTGCAACATTGACACCTTATCATCACGACGATTTTTTGTTATATGTCGCACATTCAGATACTTTTTGTATTTTTTTACCATTAATCCAGCTTAAAATAAATGGACTGTTGAAGACTGTTTTATTTTTTTTCCCATATCGGAATATAGTTTCGACCACATAGCCCAGTTGGCGGTGAACCTGCCTGCCGAGCGAGGTTTCCCGGGTTCGATTCCGGTCGGGGCAGACATTTTTGTGACAGATAAATGTATGTTCTCGAGTCATGGGTATTTGTAATGTCATATTTGTGCATGTCCATGCCACCCGCAACACAGGGAATTCTAGTGCGGGAGTGTGAGTGTGTAAACGTTTATTATTATTATTATTTATTTTATTTTACATCTGTGGTGTCTAATTTGGTTTCCATTCACTTTGAAAATTCATCTTTATTTCCTGCGTTTATACAACCCGATTATTTATAAAATATGTACCCAAGCTGTTTTTTCAGTAGTAAATGCGCAGCTGACCATTTTGTCACGTGTCACAAAATTATAAGATTTTTGGGCCAAATGCCACGCGTCCGTAAAACACGGAAGATACTATTATTTACTTGGATCGCGTTCAACAACTTCGAGGTTATTAGTGTAGCGATGTCGTAAATTCATGTATGTATCTTCAATTTTATAATAAGAAATATTTTGATTTTAAAATTTTAAGCGATTCTCTCCTGGATCCGAAGATGTTAATGAACTCTTTTACGTCACATTGCTAGTCTAAATTACATTGAGAGAATAAAGAAAATGAAATTATTTACGTCAATGCTGGTCACTTAAACAATTTTTATTGCCTGTAAAAAAATTGTGTTCGACAAGGATCGATTTTGGGACCCATATTATTTATTTTTAGTGCCTAGAATTGTCGTGATTCCGGACTTACACATGTAACGATTCTATCGTTGAATTCACATTCAATCTGCGGTGTACGGCATAAGTTATAGTTGCGGTAATTGCATGTTTCCGTTGTCGACTGTGAAATAAAGACATGATTACTGTAAAGGTAGATACGATCACGTGATGGCGTGGGTCGGTAAGCTGACCATTATGGCTTCGCTTCATACAATTGTAACTATGCGCAGCACTATCGATCAGGGTAACTCATCGGCGCCCTTCTAGTCGACTTTTTACATACATGAAGAGCATAATTTTATATACACACATACTGAATAAATAGCTAATCATAACACTCATGTTTATTATTAAGGTTATAATACTCAAAGATTATGATTGTAAAGTTTTATTAAAATAACTGTATTTATGATTGCGAAATACAAAGAAATCGATCGAAAAACCGACGCGGTTCATTCATACCAGATGACCATGTACTGCGATACATAGAAAAATAATATGTAATTTTATTGTTAGGGGTGGCGAACAAAGGGATATTTCTTACATCAATTGCCATGGTGGGTCGTTTTCGTCGGTAAACGTATTCGTATCGATCGAGTCAGCAACGGCGCGTGCGGGACTCGGTGCATAGTCTAAATCCCAACTCGAAATAAAAATAGTGACGGTGCGCGGGGGACGGGAGGAGGCACATGCATAAGTAATACACTGGCGAAGGGCGCTCTCAGCGGCGCACGCGATCGTCTGCAACGCCATACACAGGGGCAAACCCTCCGCAAACACCCACAAAGGGCTAAACCAAAACTCTTCATTAATCAACGATGACTTACAAACGTCCGACTCGCACGCACACACCCACAAAGGATTAACAGTGGCATATTTACAAATGCAATTTCAACGCAACAAGTTTAACCCGAGATGACCAATTTAGAGTTGGCTCAAGGTGGCTAACAGAGCGTGTTCCGTTTAATTATTAAACACACCCTAATGACACACATATCTACTAGAATGTGGTAGTTTTCGGTGGTTTTACGAGCAGGCGCGAATCGATTACCGCGGTAGCCACTACACTCAATAATTCAACGTGTCGTCTGATGTTTGGACAAGTGCTAGTTCAGCCCTCATTAACACTCCCATATAATAAAATTTTAACAATGTTTTCATAATCGACGTCAGCGCGCCTGAAATCGTCCGTGGATATAGCCACGTATTTAGAAACTAGCTCGCGAGTTGCGATATTACTTTCCGAAGTAGTTAAAATAAGGTAAACAAAACAGTATACAGTGTGTTACGGCAAAACTCAGTCTCGTGGTATAATAATGTTTGCACGTGTTTTAATAAAATATCTAACCTAATAAAAGGCCACCAATGTGCTTGGCAATTGCTTGTTGTTTTTTTTTTAAGTACTAGTCAACTCCGTAGACGTTCTAATATCTTAAAATATCGAAGTGATTGACAATTCGATTTATAAATGTAGAAATTTTTATTAAGTTGATTACAGCGCCATCTGTTGGATGCTAGCAAAGATAAGAAATAATGTCTAAACTAAACAAATATAGGTACGAATATGACCTCAATCGATGTTCGTAATTTATATGATCACTAACGTTTGCATATGAAAATATTTTAAGTGTAATGATGATATTAGTACAGATTAAGAGTACAGAATGCGCCCTGTATCTCGTGGAATATATTTATAAAAGGGCCATGTTATATTCCGAAGGAAACCGTAAATTTCCCCTTGAATCATGTGCTTATTTATTTTGGCGCGATATCAGATGCGCTCGCGTCGAAGACGGACACGCGTTTACGTCTCCATCAATGTCGGTTGATTTCCATAAAAATACCGTGAAAATGTTTAGAATTGCTGATGATAAATCTGCATTATGCAGTATCGCATTATGTGATCGAAGCTCGTACCAAATTATGTCTGTTATAATCTACACTACTTGGAGCTGAATAAAAAGTGAGTGATCATTAAAACGTCATCACCACCTCATAGGTTGAAACAACAGCACCTTAACCAACGTGTTTTTATTTAATTATTTAAGCGTTTTGTATAAAAAAAATCAAGTGCTTTAGATGTTAATTTCACATCAGTTACACACAGTATATAATCAAAGTGTTATGTTTTCCCTTTATTACATTCGCATTTCAAATATTAGGCGCAATAAAAAATGCTGCACTTACAACGTTATCTGTTTTTTATTAATCTCTGCTGTTAATACAGTTAACTATGCTGCCAATGCCTGAAGAAAAAAAAGATTATCTATCGCATCTTTTTGTAATCAAAAGAATGGACAGCGGCAGGTGATGGGATCTGCTATTGAATGCTGTGTCGGGACCGCAGGATGCTGGGTGCTCAACGCAATAATTTGCTTTCATTTGCAACCCCTTCAAAGGCACAAAGTCACGCTTCGATGCACAATCAGCTTTAGACACAACTAGTTTTAACGGTCATCCTTTTAAAGACACCAGACTCGACTGTACGGGGGCTACCTCGAGATCGATAAAGAGTTGAAAGCGCTGAACGTTCTTCGAAACGTGTGTTCCGATATATTTATGAAGGTACACAGACTATTATGTGTTGTAGTCGTAAAATTGCTCAAGACAAACAGTGGTATGTAGACTAAACAGGTTGTTGGCGGCAACGGATTTAGGCAATACCTTTATTCAACACAACTCTAATAACGCAGCCGAGTACTCGCGTATCCAAACTAATGATTCTGTTATTTGAATGATCTCTTTGAAATTCTCCCTTAATTCATAAGTTCTATTTCATGTCCAATGTCAGTCCAAGTTGAGTTATCGGCGGATTCTAAAATGGATTTAGATATTACTTTAATTTATATTGATTCATTGTATACATAATTATATAAATTCCATATGTATCTCTCATGCGAAAATAGTAGTAACCCATTATTACGGTAACTTTATATCCATATATCTGGTATCCATAAATTCAAAATTTTAATATAAATTATTAATTTTATTCAGGACACTTGGTAACATTCTTTAAATTTAAATAATTGATAATTGAATTTAGTTTGAATATTGTAGTAGTTAAAATTCATAATTCTAAGATGTGCTTTCCTACTTAAAATTATGAAACCGAAGATGTTGGTTTATTTTTTATAGGAAAGATTTATCTTGACAATGAACCACATGCTTTCCAAACTGTTGCACGAACCCGATGGCCCTCAACTGGAAACGTTTTGATTTTGCATTTTATTCCATCGTAGTTTTACGCATAACAGTACTTGTAATCTTTCCAAACGAAATTCTTCATCGAGTTTGGTTCTCATTTTAGCTGCAGTTTATATGATCGTTTCATGTTCAAGTTAATACCCGACTCCATTCAATTCAAAACTCGCTCTCGTGTAAGCTTCCCCACTTTAAATACAGCTATGTAAAAATAAAAATAATAATAACGCTCGGCACAAAGTACATAGAATAGATAGTCATTGAGTTACCAGTTGCACCCAAACCCTCGCTAGTGCGTACGAGGCAAGGGAAAAGGCATAGTGAGTACGGACGGTGCATTACGGGGAGCGAGGCATATGGCGGGACCGGTACG
>PDGT01000063.1:1565289-1581327 GCA_003671415.1 Megathymus violae | reverse complement strand
GCCCGTCATGCGCGCCCGCACCCATTGTGCCCTGACCCTCCCCGACCCCCTCCGGCCCCTCGCAACCGTTCGCAACGAACTCGCGAACAATACCGACCGAGGCTACCCAAAGCCGACCTCAGCAAAACGTAGCGACCTACCGATCCATTCATACTGTTTTCACACATCTCGATCCGCTATCAGCTGTTGGTCCTGTTCTGAATGTCAATATCAGGCTATCCTTCAGAGTCATTATCAACGGTTTCAATGCAAACATCGGTCGTTATTTTCTTTATAATATCACAATTCACATGTAAATCTTTTTGCGGCAGTCATACGATTCACATATTCAAGTTGTACTCATCGCTGGCTTTTACCTTTGTGGATCATGAAAAGATTCTATAAAAGGATGTTTGACCAGTCCGATGCTAAAAAATATAACACTTTGGAGCTCATATTCCTGTACTAGGATCAACAGTTGAATATACACAATTAAGATGTCAAAAACCAACAACCAATACTTTAAAAAGTTAATATTTATGACATGTAAATGTTTACACGAGCCGTAAATCAAACCCGAGATTCCTTTAGCAGTGTTCAATTTGACAAATTACCTTGTCACTATGCGCTTTGTAACAGGGTTGTTTCAAGTAAGTAAGTAAAGTTTAAAGTATTGTAATTTCCAAATACCAATCTTCTAGCAAGTCTTCTGTTAAAATAAACAGTTATCACAACTCTGATTGCCGTTATCAAGCCACATGCACGTCAGTACAACCGTGACCGCGCGGAAGTTTAATATGCATGTCATTCATGTAGGGGACCCATCCAATTGTTAATCAAGTAGGTACATATATTATTGTGATTGTGTAAAATGAATTGATTATTTTCATCCAATTTTAATTTGGTTTTGGTTTAATTTAATGCGTGATGGCTTCAACCCTCTGGCAGTGAAACCGTTGACTTCGCCAATTATGTTCAGAGACTCACGCCCAACCGTGGTCTGCTAATGTGTTGAAACTTCAAGCGATTGACTAGCGATCGAGCCCACACAACGAGTGACTAATAGACGACTCCTATGGTGTTAATGGGGGGTATTAATGCGTGACCGTTTATTATTATTACATCTGCCAAGTAATTAAATTTACAGCTTGATAAGGAATATGGAAATTGAAACATGTAACAGCTGAGATTCCAGCGAAACGTCGCGAGGTGTTCAACAAGCTACAGCCTTGCTTACAAGGGTTGCGTGCGGGACCCAATCAATTAGTGAGCCTCCTATACCACCACTTCCGCTTCCGAGCGTTTAGGGACTTCCGGCGGGGGCCGTTCCACCTAATCACAAGTATCACAGCGGTGTGAAACACGTCACCGGCGTTTTGTTGTTACGACAAATCCTCGCGACAAATGTGCCGTTGAAAACGACTGACAATTGCATATAATGATGTTTAATAATTATTCAAAGAATTGAATAACAGGATCGAATTTAAAAAGCGTTGACATACTATTTTGGGGTTCATTGAGGATTAAGAGTTTAAGATCACAAGTAGCATGGACATCCATAATGAGGATATTACAAATAGCCAAAACCCTGCCTAATTCCCACAAATATTATCCAGAACATAAATATCTACTCAAACTGGTATTCAGATCTTAGCTTGATTTGCAGGATTGCTAGCATCCGAGCTGTTGTCTGTCGGAGTTGTTCAATTTATCACAAATTAAATCGGTTTGTCCCTTTCTGTCCCGATAGTATGTGCCTATTGTTGGCGCAACCTTATTGCAAATGAATGGAGCTTTTTTGGCGCACTGAGCTTATTTTTAGTAACTAAGGTTGATAAATATCAGTTAATTAAGATCTTGTTTTACACCAATACCAATTTTTGTAACCGCAATTGATGTGAAAGAACATAATGGAACTGGTTTAATATTACACGGAATAAAGTTTTTGATACAGTGTTTTAATTCTTTAGAACTTTGCTAGGAAGGATTACAAGATTTAAGGACTGTTTACAGTACACAGCTACATGACAATGGCTTTTTTAATGTTCCCGTTTATATTGAATGCTGTATAAGAAGTGCAGTAGAGTTTTATTTTTACATTATTTCTAGGACTGTTTCGAAACTACTATACTATGAGCAGAAAAAAAATTGTATTTTTTGGGCAATATTACAGATGAATAATATATATTTTTTAATTTAATAGGGATACGGAACATGATGGGAAACTAATTACCTAGAAAATAATTAATAACATCATCATAAAATAATAACATCATTTAGATATATACACATGGAAACAAATAAATAAACACGTTATCTCTGCACGATATACCACTTGCCGAAGAGTTACGCACTCGATAGATAAATGGGAAATTAAATTTTATCGCGCGATAATAATTTTATATTGGGATCGTGATAATACACCCTGATTGACTTTTTCGGTTTGAATTTTACTCGATACAACATTAAGTAACTATTAACTAAATGTTCATGTAACATAAAAATGTGTCATAAAAATATGCAGGTATTAAATAAATCAGGAGTTCCGGGTTACATACCCTTGGGATAAAAAATGGGATAAACTGCATGAAGAACTGACTACATTATGTATTTAAAATAAAATAATTAAATTTCAAACAAGACGGAATTATGTCAAACGCATTAACACCTCCTCTAAAATTTAATACCAGTTAAGCATTCGGAGTAAAATCAGTAATAATAAAAGTTAATTGCCACGTTTACATCATTCAACGAGATTTAATTGTTCAAAACGACAGCAAACAACCGATAATTATGGCTCTAAAATATTCCAAAGAGAAAGTAGATAACAACATATTTTTTTATTTCATTATTTTGTACATTTTGTAATAAAAAACACATACAGTTGAAATTTAGTTCAAAATTACAATTTATATCTATAAATCTTTTCCAGCAGGCCCAGGACAGAAGATGCGACAGAAACAATTAACCGTGGACATGTAAATATTATTACTACATCATGAAAAATGCCTTAAACGAATGTATTGAGATTTAATATGACTAAATTATGTTTTTTCCTCAAATCTTCATAAATATCTACCAATCTAAAGTAAATCACAATTACGCTTTTTCTGAACGCCATGACCAATTACCAAAACGTAAAAACGAAGTATAGAACACCAAACATATTTAATTCATGGTTCCTTGACGAACAGCAGTGCAGTAGGAAGTGTCTCAAACTGATGCACGGTAGGAGCAAAAATATTGATCGTGTAATCCTAATCCCTCGCAGTAACTTCCCCACGTCGCACGTTGCACGCTTCGAGGGATTTCTGCTACACTTATTGACCCCCACAGAGCCGGTATTGTGTCACACACGACGCTTACCGATCATACATTTTTTGTAACGCACGACGACACACTGTAGTGATAAAAAATAAGAGTTTAAGCAAAAAAAAATCCTTCTACGCAGCTGATAAGCAGCGATCCCGGACCGAGACCTTTCTGTGAATCAGTTACCCTTCTTTTACAAAATAAACATAATAAACTCGTTACGTAATCTCACACCCTGAGTCTGGGACGAGAACTGGCAACCGAATGTTTACTTCGCTCAAATCGCGCTCACAAAAAGTAAAATCTTGTCATTTAATCTATATATTAATGTGCAGAAGTACACACTGGTTTAGAATTGGGATCGTATTTTATTGACATTTAAGAATTACATGTGGTACGAGTGTCGAAGCTGGGTAATTATCATATTAAACTGTCTTTTGTTCGCGACTTCAACTCGGAGAAATAGAAATGCTTTCTACGAAAACTGTAGAATAAATTGCATAAAATGCATTTGATGCAACTTTACATTTGATTGTACCGTAAATAGTTATTTTGACTGAATACAAGTATGAAAAACATTTTGAGAAGAAGTCCTCTGACAGTCAGTCACCTTTACCTTTATTTAATACCTACTAGCAGCCCCGAACTTCTTTCGGGGTCAACAGATTATAGAATTATATACTTACATTATATATAGGCCTGTGTCCATGCGGAATAATAGTCTCTTCACATGGTAAAAGAATTATACAAATAGGTGCCTGGGTTCCGGAAATTACTCTCCGCATTTCCTCAAATTCACAAAATTCCCACTCTAGTAAATATTAATATCGTATTGCAAAAGATATTATAAATACTCCACGTATCCAGTACATTGCATTGTTAATATATAGCTGATACGGATTCGTTGTTCATTCCACTTTTTTGTAATAAATTTCATGCACGTTATGAAGGTATGAATGTTAGGTATATATAACACTTTGTAGCGACGTTTAAGATTTGTTCAAAGTATAAATTACATAGAATTAAATATTTAAGGTATCTTAAATTCATTAATTTACGGGTACATTGTACTTACTCTGTACTCCTACCATAAATTACAAACGAGCGCATGTTATACTAAAAACGCATAAAAATCTGAAACCGAAAAAGTTCAAGGTTTTTAGAAAACCAAATGACGTAATAATGACAGGTAACAGAGAATAATTATATATAATTATATGACATTCAAATTTAAAATTTAAGCGGGTCAGCTTTCTAGCGCACTTATTTTTTTAATTTGAAAGTCATATTTGTAATTTGATATCATCCATAGCATGAATATAATTTTTAACTGATGTCGAAAAGGAAGAAGTACATAAATATATTCGGTGTGTATACTTGTTTTTTTATTAGTTAATATGAGAGGTTTATAAAAAAAATTTTCGTATATAGTCCAAAATGCTAGATAAAAAACCAAGTGCAACCAAACATTTAAGTATTTAAAGCAATTAAGTGTACCGTAGTTGAGTGGCCTGTTGTTTTAATTTAAATTCAACAATACAGAAGTACCTATAGGTGTCGATTGTTAACGGAAGGTACTAAATTTAAATATTTATTACATTTATTTATATGGGAAACATTCTTTCTCATATCTCAGGAATAATAAAGCACGTGTGATCCACTTAAATGGTTTTAGATATGCATTGTAGTTGCATGCAATTTACATTTTTCAAATTCAAAATCATTTAATAATTTAGGTATCTTGTAAATATACTTAAACACGTAAATTTTTTCTTCTACTACAGTTTCGAAAATGTATTTTAACACTGAGGAGAAGAAACGGCGCTTTTGCCGGCTTCTCCTCTCCAACTCCACAGCACCTTTTTTAAAACAACGTAACATGGCAATTACAAAGTAAGTTTTAACCTTGGCGGAATTGATTGGGGCACTCTTATATATATACATCTATATATAACATTATTTACCAATAAGCTGTGTTTCAACATGTATCAACATTGGAACCTTATTATAAAAACGACCACAGAGCCCCATAAAAGAATGTTGAACTTTTTGAAGGCATTACGTCTTGACATAACCAGATTATTAACCTATTTCTTGTTTCACGATTGTAGATACATTACATGTACTAGTAGCTAGCCTCATAATAATAAAAAGTAGCTTCAACCTATTGGTGTCTCGCTGTACGACACGGATCTATCGACTAATGAAGTAGCTCTGGACCATACAAGCCTAGGTCGTATTCTGCCACGGAACTCCAGGCTGGATATATATGTGTAGCCATTAATAGAACATCGAAATTTCATAGGCTACACGATGTCCTACGAAATTGCTGAACGATAACTAATCATCTAAAACTAAACAACCATATGTAATGGTTTAACGTGCCCTCCAAACCCCGCAAACTGGAGAGATTACGCCAGTAGCCAGCACCAACCAACTACCGACCTCGTCATAATAAGTTTAATCCATTTCGATTGACAAGACGTTGCGGCGTCTGCCTATAAACGATGACAATACTGTTATTACAATAAACAATAATTACCTGGCGCAAGGTTTCCTCTAGGCTTGGCTCCGAGGATAGCGAGGTTCACGTTGGCTTTCCTCCCGTCGATGATGGGGTTAGGGTCCTTGCACGCACGCTCCGCCGCCGCTCTGTCGCCCATTATCACCTGCCACCAATATCAATATTTATATTCATCGATATTATTCCTGTAAATTATGCTCCTAGTTACAAAATAGTGGCTTGAATGTCGGCCTCTTAGAACTCGAATTCGAATGCACATCTGTTTCTTCGATTCGTTTTTTTTTATGTTAATAGCCGACAAACCACCAGACGAGCCACCTGATGGTAAGCGGTCATCGTCGCCCATGGACATCAGCAAGACCAAATGTATCACTGATGCGTTGTCGGCCAGGAAATGAGAAGAAGGTTAGAAAGAAGGTACTGGCTCTCAAGCCCCCAGCCGGAACACGACGAGTCGTTTGGCGGCTGACTCAAGCTGGACGGTGGTAGCTAACCAGGCGGGCTTCACGAAAAGATAATAATACCAGTAATAATATTAATGACTTAATAATAATATTGATAATATAATCCATACGCGAAGCCCTACCACCAAGCAAGCTGGCTTCTGTCGCCTCTTACGACACCCTGTTCTGCCATCATGAGATTGGGGGTAGCATTCTAAGCCGCCCCAATACGGCTAAAGAGTTTTCTGAATTTCAAATTGTTATCACCTGTTACGTTGAATGAAAGCGTTGTAAAGAATCCTGTAGGATGTATGTGAATGCCATCGGCTAGCATGTTGATCTAAATACTACATATAACGCGAACTTTATGAGGAATTATGACGTAGGTAGATTTCTTCTCCATTTTCATTTACCGTAGCAGGTGATAATTAATGTATAATAGTATAATACCTACCTCAATTAATTTACATAACGTTAATAATTCTTGCCAAAAAATAACATTTAAATGTGCAACTTTCAAGTCCTTTCACAGTTCTTTAAAAACTTCAAGACCCACTGAACAGATTAAGATGAAACTTGGCATATATTATATGACATAACTTACATTATATGTGAATAATATCTAGGATTCATTTTATCGTTGAAAATGGGTGTTTCTGGTGCATAATAGATAAAAATTAATATTGAAGTTGTAAGAGACAAGCAGGTAAAGTTGTAGGTGTTGTATAACTACAAAAACTACTGGCATTAGCAAAATATGTTTTTATGTTAATTTAATATAAAGCCCCTGTCTAAACTGAATAGTTATATTTTTTTGCGGATACGAATATTTAAACGAAACGATTGCTTCTATAATTGGTGGCCCTAAGTGGACGTGATATGGTAATATACGTATTCAATGGGATGCGATCCGGTGACTTTGTTCTACGTGTGCGCGAATCGTCTCGCTACACCGCCGCCGCTTCTCTGACATAGCCAAAATCCAAATACCGGCAGCACCGTGTATACATTTTGTGCCAAAATATCAAGCCAACTGACCGCGCTCCCTTAGTTTCGCGCCGTGCCACAACGCCTCCCACGGGCAATTGGGCATGTAGGCTACCGCAGCATGCATAGGGTGTTTGTTGTTACCGCGCCGCACCGCGACGCTCTGCGTTCAAGTCGAGATCGCCCACGTAGGATGTTGAATGAGTTTCACGTCGCGCCGCGCCGCACCGCCGTGCAATGGCAATTGGGCATGTAAGCCACTTCAATACATATGTATCGAATGGTTGTTGACTTGACGCTGCGTCGCGACGCTCCGCGATCGCATCAAGATCGTTCTAGTGGGACAATGCATAAAATAAGCCAGGAAGGTATACTAGTGTTTAAAGTATCAAAATTAACCTAGCCAAGGTTTTGGCTCACGCGTCTAAAGCGATTTACAAGAGGCCAATGAAGCCCTATAATAATCCCACATGGTATCAATTTCCACTTACATTTTCATGACACAGAATACACCTGGCAACACTAATATTCTTGAATAAACTTAATTACATGTGTTTTATCTTAATTATAACAGGAATTTGCAAAAACGGCCAGGTTTTTGGTTTTAGTTATTTTAGTATTTTACCGAAAACAAAAAAATTTATGACTTTTTTGATAACTCAGTGATGTGGTATTTTTATTCCTTCCGAGATACCCGATGCCGTATCAATGCAAAGTAGGGTATCACTATCTTTTATAGTGTTTGTACATTAATAATAATATTTTTTAAAGAAACACTATTTTAGGTTCATTTTATACTAGCATTTTCATTACAAACGATAACGTTTATGTAATGGCATATGTGTTATAATATCATGTAGTTTTTTTTTGTTTTTGTTTTTTATTCATATTTAACTTTACATTATTCGAGTGGCAAGAAACCATAAATCCAAAATTGCGAAATACTTTAAAATTTAATTACGCCAGCGCCAATATTTTTGTGTTCTCTGACGTTTACGAGCAAGGCAAAAAAGATTTGAAATAGCAATGTTCGACGTACAAGTGAATTATTTAGTTCAAAACTATTGAATCACTTTTAATACACAATTCCATGTCTCACGCTGACGTTGTTCCGTCATTACCTATTGAAATGTATGCACGAATCGCAGGTCGCCACCTCGCTACTCGAACGTTCGACCATCCCTATATGACCTTCTGAATGCTTTACCCACGAATTACAATAAAGACGTCGCAGGGTCCTGCTTAAACCGGACAAACGTCGTGGAACATCTAGCGTCATGTCATCCGATCAAGTTGACAGAAGTAAAGTATGTATTTTGACCTCCGGATATCGTAGGTCTAACAACATTATGGAAATTTCCACTTTCAAACAACCCTTTACATGTGAAATTTACAGTAGATCGGTAAAAACAACGTTAACTACAAAGGTAGTAATAAATAAAGGTAGTTTGATTTTTAATTTAATTTATATATCGATTGCCACAATTCTAAACAAAAGAACATACTTTATGTATATGTTGTACAGCATGTAAGGTTTTTTCAGTAAACTGAATACATTCCAATCGTCAACGCGTCGTATTCTCGATACAATAATAACTAAATTCAAACTCTGTGTACTTGCCTATTGCGCCACGCGAAGTACTAAACAGAATAGGGTGATAGTTAGCTAGTATATGTACTTAGCTAGAAGATAGTATAATCTGCTCAGTACTACGAGTCTCTCGAGTAGCTAGCCGGACAAAGGGTAATTTAATGAATATTTTTTACCTCGGGAAATGGATATGCTCCCGTGGATTAGTAACTACATATTATATGCTGAATTTGATATAGTTGATAGTATCAGGCGTTGAATCATTATTATTGATCTCGAACTTATATTCTTTCACACCAATTCTGACTCGTCAGTGTTAGGATTTCTGATAAATCGGGAAACCTCGGAAGATCTTGTTTCAAGAATTATTTTTTCAGAAGTAAACCGAAAACAAATCACTAGTCTATATTGATATTAAAAAGAGAGAGTGGGAATTTTGTGAGTTTGTATTTGCGGAGGGTAATCACCTGAACCACGGCACCTGTTTAAAAAATCTTTTACCGGTTGAAAAGTACGTGATTCCGGATGGACATATTCTGCATATCATACATATGTATGTAGTTGTTTAACTTGAACTTTCCAACTCCATCTCCTCATCCCACTCATTATCCAGGAAAACACAGTGGGAAAAAGAATTGTGGGTAGAAGAATACATTCGTTGCTTCAGAACCTACACCAATGGTTCGGATTTAACACAACCTCCCTTTTTGGAGCGGCTGCCTCGAGTCTGCATAGGCATGACGCTGTTCCACCTCCGATAGGAGTGGAACTAGAAGGTGAAGAAGATTTATACAATAAATAACAAGTAGGTACTCATGATCGGTGCGTAAGTAAATATGGTTTTATGACATTTTACTGCGACGCTGATTTCTCTTTTGATTTTTTTGATTTTTGATTACAAACATTTTTGGTTTATCCTATTCGATAGAGGACATTGTACCAATACACGTGTCCCTGTTGCACATTCAATAAATTGTGTGTGTCCCATACATATGTTTACGTAGCCAAACTGATCCTCTTTTTTTAACATTATGGGAAAATACTTGCACTTATCCATTAAAAAATGCAAAAGCGATGTGTGCGCGCGTGTGTGTGCATGTGTGCGCGCGTGTATGTGTGCATGGGTGTGTGTATGTTTGGGTGTTTATGTGTGTATAAAACATACACCTGTATATTTTTATATTACATTACAATAATTATCCTTAATGTTACAAATTTTTCATGGATAAAATGCTGTTTAAAAAAAGGTGCTCTCGTATAAATTGGAAGCCTAACAGTGAGTTCTGATTGTTAACTTGTGTTTTCGTATTCACGTGCAACATGCAGACAGTCTCAAAACGCTTGAAAGCCCTTTTTAAATTACACGTTTAAAACACGCACATTTTAAGTAAGCCTCGTGGCGATGTTGTTCATTTCAACAGCTTTTATAATTGTCATTTATGTGATTTTGCTACAAATACCGAGACCACATATTCTTTGCGAAGTTGTTTTTATCCGATACGCCAAATCTTCTTGAATATTGCATCGAAATTAAGACAGAAATTATTTTGTACCCCATTAACGACCTCATAACTCAGTTGATAGTGACCCTGCCTACCGAGCGAGGGGACCCGGATTCGATTCCCGGCCACGGCAGACATTTATGTGACAGTTAAATCTTTGTTTTCGGGTCATGGGTGCTTGTAATGTCATATTTGTGTTTGTCCATTCCGCCCGTAACACAGGGAATCCTAGTGTGGGGGTGTGAGGGTGTAAACGTTTATTTATTTCTCATTTATAGTGTACCACAGTTGGTCTTTTGGTCTCTTCTTACTTGAAAAGGGTAGAAGTAATGGACAACCTCGCTAATGAAATGCGGGTTAACAGACTTCACCTGTGAGTATGCAACGGAGAGCCGCCGTCCAGTTTGCAAATTTGCTCACGGTGAATTCATCAAAAGAAATGATAAAAATTTTCTAATTGGCACATAACTTTGAAAAGCTAGAGCTGCAAGAAGGTGCAGGATGCAAACACACGCCCCCGTTTGCGGGAACCAAGTTCAAACCACAACGCTTTGATTGTTTATTAATCAATGTAAAAACCGCTACATGTTACATCAAAATCGGTTCGGTCATAGCGTGAGTTATAGCGAGCGTGTTTTGATCAAGGCCACAATGATATAGTTTGCAACAACCGAACTGATTTTTACTAATGCATATGGAAAAAGCAGCACACATGAAAATACAATCGTAACCCGCGAAGTTTGATCGAGGCGCGTATTCGCTATCGGTAGCAATACGCAGTTTATTAAAGCATTAAAACTAAGTTAGTCGCGGCCGTGATAACGTAAGTTATCGCAGAAGCAAACCGATTTTCTGTTTGTTACCAGGTAACCGCTGTGCCAACTATGATTAATGAATTTTAAACCAATTACATTGTAAGGAACAGTTGAAATGAGTAGGAGAATGTTTGAAGTGAATAAGTAAAGACAATGAGTCCAGTGTACTCGGCGCAGGGGTCGTGCTCCTGCTAGTGTGTTCACCTGACATCTCGTAACCTTCTAATAATTTTTAACGTGTAGAATTCCCATATACCTCGGAAACTCAGCGATATAGGCATTATAGGCATCCTCATCCATTCTTTAGTCCGTTTTCGTTTCCGACTTCTGCTGTTTAATGACTTATGTAACAAATGAAATCATTGTAAAATGGGTAAAAATCAGTTTTTTTTTTTGAATAGTTGCGTTGTTGTAGCCCAGCGATTTCTGTTTTTTAGTCGGTCGGTTTTCAGCGATCGAATTTCCCACAAGATCCATGTGAATTTTTAATATTTGTCACTTGTTCGATAAAGAAAAAAAGGGTGCAGTAACATTCACTCATAAAGATGAATACAAAGATGATACATTCGTTTGTACCTAATATGTTAGCATTAAACTCGATGAGACAAAGCCTGTCTACGATTCAATTGCGTTCTCATAATAGAGGAGATTTGCGATGTATTCCAACACGCTGCTGCAGTGCAGAATTCTAAGATGGGTATACTTTACCATTTCTTCCCTTTATTTGTTCTTTTATTAAAACTGACTATAATCAAAACAACCTTAGAAAAGAAGTTTTCATTAAGTATGATTTCATGGTTAATTAGAAGCGTGAACGATTACAATGAATGGTTAAATGCAATCAACTAGCACTCTAACATGTTCAAATTTACGTTGTTACCATTTTTCAAACCCTGCGTTCGAGTTGAAACAAAAAAACATAATGGGTGCAGGTTTAAAATAACTAGCCCAAGGAAACCAGTACAGCAGTATCGGTAAAAACAAACATTCTAGAAAGTTCAGCGCGTCGTTAAACGGCTGTTAACACACTAAACTCCTTTAGTTCCTGCCTTCCTGTGCGATAACGATTTGCATAATTGTTCTATGCCACCGACACGTGGCAATTAATAACATTAGGCGGTGTTCACGATCCAATCGACAACAATCACATTTTTAGAGTAATATTAGGAATTATTAAAGATGAATAAATATTATTTATTTATTGATCTTTACAACATATAATTGTCCCGCTGCTAGGTTTGGGTCGCGTCTCACAATGAGACTTGTTAAGGCCATAGAGTGCTTCGCTGGCCAAGACTAGAGACTTCACACGCCTTTCAAAACGTCATGGACAACTCTTAGGTATTATTTAGGTTTCCTCACGACGTTTTCATCGATCAAAGTACCTACGTGATAATTAATTTGTAATATGCACATAATTAAAAAATTGGAGGTGCCTAAAAAATTCGAACCGCAAGGCTACTACCTACTGCTTATTATTATACTAATAATATTTATTTATTACAATTAAATTCATGTGTTCATTGTTTTAAATTAATCTGACCTCTGTACGCCCGGTTTATGTACCGAATGGCTAGTCGGTGTCCTAAAGATTATTGTTGGAAGATTTAACATTAAATTATTTTTGTATTTTGAAAATTTTATTTATGAATAAAATATTGAAATTAATCAACTGAAGTTATATTAAGAATAAATACTTACATCCAAATATATATATCTAAGTAGTTAAATATCAAACCTGAAATTAATAAAGAAGAAGCGCTATATTAAAAAAACTAGTTTTACTCTGTAAAAAATATCTCTCTCTGTAAAAAAAAGTTTAAAAATTGCCTCTAAACGTACATTATTAAATTTATTCTGGTAGACAGAAATAAGATCTGGTTAAAACTTTACAGCTGCCAGTGATAACAAATACGAGTGAGCCAACACGAAACTGGAAATTCTGAACCACCCTCGTAACCTTGGACTACAATTAATCACTCCTACATACATATAACTGAAAAGGTACATTAAGAACGCACGAAATCGTTTATGACATTTTGTCGCTAGATCACTTCGTGTTCGACGATCTTGTTATTTATCTTTAATAAGAGCGAAGATATTGGCGGGCCATTAAATAACAATTGAATATACTGACTTCTTCCTTTATACCCTTAAAAATGAAAAAAAAGAATATAAATCGGAATATATATACTAATATTAAAAAGAGTATTAATTAGTTTGTATGTGTGCGGCAGGTAATCTTCAGAACCAACGCACCTTTAAAAAAAATTTATCACTTGAAAGCTGCCATTATTCCGACATAGGACATAGGCTATATATCATGCATTTAATTAATTGTTTAACCCGAATTAAATTGGAGAGAAAATATGTTCGACAACTTCGACACATTCAATGTGTTAAAAATTTTGGCTTCAATTGTTTGGCGGTCCACTTCAGGGCTTTAGTTCGAATGGTAATGAAAGAGCAAATCATCGCCCATCTAAATCACCCATCCCAATAACCAACCGCGCTCGGTCGTTCGACGCAAGCTGTGATAAGAGCTTCAGAAAATATTTTCAGAATTTTATCTATTAACTTATTTTATTATATTCATAGGGGTATAACAAAACTTCAGATATTTGGTAGTCCTTAATAAATCAAATACATAATAATTTCATTGTAGTAAATGTTGACAGCAAAGACACTGTAATTAAATCTCCATGCTTACACCACATTAAATTAATTAACATTTCGCGACTTGTGTAAATATGATTTATACATTGATTGTAGACATTATGGTTAATATTGATAAGAAAATGTCATGTCTACGTCGTAGAAGCGAGCTCGTAGCGAGAGGCGGTTCGGTCGCCGCCCAAGTTTGCAATCGAATCTCTCGCCACGCCTCGTTAGGTATTCAACTAATTTTCGACAAACGGAAATAGATAACCAATTCCATTGACTAGTTACTACTAGTTAGATCCACTCGTGAAGCTACGTACGTAAGCTAGATAACGTAAATATCAAACAGTCCCCACTGGCATGTTTAAAGTAAGAATAAAGAACTTAGCAGGTAAGAGTGTATATTAAATAAAACGACGTTATGACGGTACCTGTATCTTAATTTGTGGGTAGTTTTACCTTTTGAACTGACAAAAAACTAAAACGCTTATAACTCGACGGTTTGCGTTAATCGGAAGTTATGAACTGGATTAACCAACTTAGAGCAAAGTTGGGAAGGTAAAAGGAAGGTAAAGAAGGTAAAGGGTACGTCAGATCGTCGATCAAAGTTTTTATCATTAGTCGTAAAGCCATATCGTCTTAAGATAATCACTAACACCAACAATTCGAACTGTAAAAGCCTGAGAGAGACCTCAGACGGTTCCAATTACAAGAAGAAACCCGTGGCTTACAATGGACCGCCATTAGGTTGAAGCCATTATATTATGACGCATGTTAGTCCGTCCGTATGATGTATGTATATACTGTATATTGTACCGCCATACGTAATTACAATGTATTTACAATAGTTAATACGCACATCAATCACGATGTTCCGTCAATGTCATCAACGACCAAGATCTACTGAAACAATTATTTACCTCGTCAAATATTCAAGAAATACTACATAAAAATATATCAATAACTCGAACTTATGTTCTTCACAACCCATTTATTTTTCCACTGCTAGACTCGCGATTTCTTCTTATTAATTTATTTGTATTAATATGCATATAATTGAAAAATTAGAGGTGCAGACAGAATACGACCTTGAATCACCAGGACGAGAGACTATCGTTCAAATTAGGATATCATTGGTTACTTGCCCTATTGTCACTTATGCACAAATATAAGCAAAATATAGGCAGTGCTAATAACAAGGCTAACAGCAACGGTGACAAGATGTAAAGGGGCAGATAAAATATCGCAAAAAACCATTGAACCTGAATGACAGCAGGTGGTTTTCATGAGAAAGGCCTGTCAATCAATAAAATATTATTCTAAATTAAAACTCTAAGGCGTTTATGTAAGGATATAACTTGTTTATAAATGTTATTCTGTAAATTGAACACTGTTAATATCTACTTAACCTATTTAAAAGGTGAAGTTTTTACTATAATCGTAACATGGTCAAACTCGAAACGTCATATGCATACTAACATGACTCAATGGTAGGTACTTGAAAGTAAATAAATTTTACTTCCTTTTCATTTGCTTGTATCAAATTTTTTGGAAGACTTAAGTTCATCAACTTGACATCTTTAGTTGGATAGTTTAACCTGTCTAAAATGTGAATTTTAATTTTAAGGATTACTCAGATGCAAAGCAATTAAGCATAAGAAAATCACTAAAAGAACTAAATTAAAGCGCAGTCTCTCATATTAAAATTGTCTTGAATTGATTGACCCTAAGTTTTGTAATCGCAATATCTACGGTATACGTAAATAAGTATATCTAACTATAACTTTTGATTATTTAGGACTGAAGTGAAACACCTCATACGACCTTTCCGTCTAGGTTGTGTATTTTTATCCACTAATAAACAGCTCGGCAATTTCCAGGCGCATATAAAAAGGCTTCATGAGCTCGAACAATCGCACCAGTACCTGTTCAACGAAATATGTGATCCCATCTGAGGGAGACATAATGTATCTGTGATCAAAGTTAACCTCATTGGTATTTCTCAAATATACAGAATACTATTCTAACTGTTGCATTAATGTCACCGGAAACCCGCATCAAACTCACCGAGATCGCGTGTATTGTCCTTGAGACATGGAATATTTTCTTTTCTTTGTACACTCTAGGATGTTGTAAAATTAAAGTTCCTTCATAGTGTTACGAAATATTGTAAGTTTTTAGCTTTCGGGCATTGCCCCAAGTCGTATACGTATACGTTTACTTA
>PDGT01000063.1:1369699-1565189 GCA_003671415.1 Megathymus violae | reverse complement strand
TTAAAACAGTATTCGATAGCATTTACATTTACATATTAAGCATATATGTACATATGTAAGTGTAATGTGTTGGTGAAATATCTATTTTAAATAACCTTTGTAAATGATATATGATTTTATAAATGATATACTTTGAAATATTTTTAATAAAATATATTATTACCGGAAATCATAATTGTCAGAAATATCGTATCAAAATGCAATGTCAATCTTTAATGCTAACATTTGTGAATTTCAAATTTTACTCTTCATAAAGTTTGATCTTTATTTATCCAAACTTAAAACTTTTATCAAATAATGAAGCTTTATGGCTCTGAAAGCTAGCTTTTCTGTAGAATTTCATTAAAATTATCTCTCTAGAAATATTTTTTTTTCAACTTTACTCGCTGCGCACGTAAGTAAGCCCGTTTCACCCGCACTGTATCAGGTGACAGTCTTTTGTCTTAAAAATGTACTTCAACACGTTTCGACGTGCCCTGTCTCTGCCCAGCGAGCATCTAGCACAATCGCCTTCAATCGTACGACAGATAATGTCACCTGTATTTCAATGAGCATAAGGCTTAAATCATACATACTTTAATAGCCACCCTCATAGCATTATTTGACGTGTCCTCTTAGTTCTAGTCTTACCTATAGTGCATTTATAAATGATCGTGTAACTCCTGAATTTTTATAATTAAGGTCATATTATAAGGTTATATAAACCCATTCAAGGGCCCGATAGATGATGCTGTACTTGAGTTACCAAAATTCTGTATTTATCTAAACCGAAATGATGGACGTAATATTAATGGTGTCAGTTAGAAATCGTATAATTCCTAAAGACTTGCTCAAATGAGTTCATATTCACACAATATACTTGTTTTAATGATAGTTTATAGTCATTCTTAACAACTTTTATTTAATTATTTAAATAATATGCATACTTAGTTAACAAAAGACTGAACTTCGTCCGCCGGGTCACTAGGTTATATCTCACAGAGCAATGACTACTGGACAAGCTAATAAGATATATATATAAGCCCAATTTCATTAAGAGATTTTAATTTCAGTCACGAACTAAAGCTGGCATTGCTGGTGAAATTGTCGTGAATAGTGCATTGCGATTATAACAGCTATTTGGATGTCGCGGCGAGGGTGCAATGGGACAACTTACGTTCCCTCCCTCAGGGTAGCCCTACCCTATAGAATTGAAAATGGGGTTGTGATTCATTTCCCACGAGTACCGCTCGCGCTGCACAAAAGCCTAAAACTTTATTATGTTAAAGAGATTTACTGGAATGAAATTAGTTAAAACCTCCTCAACAAGATGCATCTGTCCAAATTTGCCTAATCGATTGGTATGATCATAAAATTTCTAATCATACGTAGTTGTTGTTTAAGCGTAACTGCAGAGTTATGTTCGTTATTATATACGGCAATGTCTACGTTTGTCATTTCGTTAATATCAAAGTAGGAAATTATCAATTTAACATTCATATGTTTACGAATTTGAATAGCAACTTTTTACAGTGACAGAATTATCATATTGCGTTTCAAAACCTAAGGTTTCCAGTTCGAGTTCACAAAATAAGACGACGGTGTATTTAAAACTGAATTCACCTGCGTGCATACAACCTCCGTGTTTAATGCAATTTCTAATTCCGCGATACAGTACAACACGAGTGTTTCCATCGAGCTGGGTATGGGTAGCGGCGAGGTGCGATAACGCGGGGTAATGTGTGCCGTACGCCGCCTTTCAGCCGCCGCGAGTCGTGTGCGCACACGAGTTTACGTGTCAATTCAGCTGAATAAACTTGCACGTCGGAACATTGGAACGTTCTTGTGGAAATGACTCGACGTTACAGAGAATCTGTAGCCTGCGAAGACACTGGATGGTCGTAATACGTGGAACATAAATAAACAATAAATGCTTACGAAGCCATATCCCCTGCTCTTGCTGGTTTGTCTGTCGGTTATGACAACCGCCTCTTCGATGTCGCCGTACACCGCGAAGTGTTCCCTCAGGCTCTTGTCTGTCGTGTGGTAGGGAAGCCCTCCGACGAAAAGCTTAGTCCAGGTGGTGTCCTTTTGGCCAGGGAGCGCGCCTAATGCCAACAGCCCCTCGGGCTCGGCCGGCAAGGCGCCTGCCATCAACATGCCTTGCACAGTCTCCGTCGCGACGGCCACCGTTGCACTCTAGGAACACTGTCACTGTCCGCTGTGGCGGATCAGTACGCGAGCGTATCTTTCGATGCAAACACTAAAGAGAAGGTACGAGCGCACAGTGTGGTGGTTGCGCGCGGACTGATGTACGGCCGGGTCGCGTCGCAGCACGTGGCGCGCCGTCACTAATTTTAACCCCCGCCGCGCTTCCCCTCCGGTCACCAGATGCGTCGACACCGCCGGGCCACATGCGTTGCGTGCCCTACTGCCTGCTACCACACTGCCAGTCTACCACCCTTCTCCCCGATGATACTCCTCGTTATCACGTTTTGTTGGTTCTCACTTCAGATGCAATAAGCTCCCACCCTACACATTAGGATTTCAATTATAGACTAAGCAATATTTTAAGTTATCACGAATATTTAAAGTTTGTCTACTAAGTCGCTATCTCGAAGTTAAATATATCACTTTATAATCAAGATTAGATAAAAATCCGGCACGGCGGCGGGTTTCACTATTATCGGAAGATTTGGAAGTAACCCCATTAAAGTTATTATTTATAAGATGACATCTTAGTCCTAGGCATAGACGTAACCAGGGGGACAAATTAGAAGTTTTAGGGTTTAACCCCATGTAGCGAGGTCTTGATTGGAAGACGGATAGTGCTAATAATAATCAATAATTTCGAATTATGTATAATATAATATGTACGTACTTTGTATTTCCATAACCAGATCTGTAATTAATGTACTATAGCAAACAGCTCCAGTAAGTAAATAAAGGTACACGGCTGTTTGCTCCGATGCTTCTGATAGCCGATAAGACTTAACGACTGCCGTAAGAAGGACAAGAGTAAATTGTGCTCTGTTTCTGGATCTACAGCTAACTATAGTGAAATACTATTAATACTCAACGTCATTGATTACAGTTCCTAATTTATTCCTTCAACAAAAGAATTAAATAATTTAAAATCTTGTAACAAAGTAAAATCTGTGGCTGTTTATCTTAGATGTTTTCAATAATGTTGAGAAGGCCTTCGACGTAATACTCATATGCGATACAACACTAATAGGGAAAAAATTCAAATTTTCCAATATTATCCACACGAAACTCCTTTAACCATCTGATGGTAAGTGGTGATTGCCACATAAAGCATAAGTATTTCTACGGGTTAATCTTAAAATTGATTAAATATTTGATTAAATCTGGAATTGATTTAAATTATTTCTTTCGTACATATTAGTTCATAAGTTATTAAGTTGCTGAAATTCAAATTAAACTGTTCCGTAGTTTTTTCAGGATGCCGAATCCAATAATTCCAATTGTTATTTTGATTTATCGATGTCACCGCCTCCGTAATAATTAAAAAAAAAATAACAAAATATACTATAATAACATTATAATAAGTAGAAATTCAGATTTGGCGACGTTACGTCATTACGTCGCGTTATTTAATTATATGTATGAATAATTGTAATTATTCAAATGTATTATTATATTTTCCTACACATTTTACCCATCCAAAACCGTAAAAGCAAATTTTATAATGACTGATTTAATGATGCGTTCGATCAATTCAATCAACTTCGGACACGTTCGATAGGTGACCACACCTGGTAAAACACTAACTTAACTTATTACTTTATTTCCGTGCTGCCGTGGGCATAGCCGTTCGTGAGGCATAATTGTTACATAGTAACCTGTCTTGACCTTCGAACCGTACGTACGTACGTAAGAACATCCAACTCTTGGTCCAACCACTTAACCCTCACCTCACCGACTGGAGAAGCGTGATCGAGTACGATCCAGGCTTTCTCCCTTTTTTGTCATGAATAGTAACTGTGCCCTGAAGTAGGCATTTTGTGTTGAACAAATAATGATTATAGTCCAAAATAGTATTGTATTTTGAGTAGTACGTGAACAGCCGGATAGCGACGGAACAGTTTTCTCAAATAAGACACGATACGTCAACAATGGCCATCGGAGGAAGTGATTGCCTCCACATATTCCGGTAGAACAATGCCTTTCCCACCGACCCACGCCGAACATGGTGGCTTCCTGCCCTCTGATATTTGACACTTTCTACATGTTGTATGAGAAAATTGATTGGCTGCGTTTAAATCCTTATGACTAGATAAAGAATTTAATAAAACAACTAGGCAAACAAACGTCGACGGCCAATATATTTAAATATTAATAATTTATATAAATACTAGTAACATTCAATCGCTTGATTAAGACAACAACACTCTAATGGAATGTTCATTTTAACTTTTGAATGCTATTCCTGAGGAATAGAAATTTCCAGGTTGAAGAGTATCGTAGATTATGATATAAATTACCGTATATTTTCCTAATAAGCTAAAAATCATCAAAATATGTTTCGAGTTTTTAGCGTTAGATATAGACACAGTCAGACGGACCGAGAAAAATTTCAAAAAATATGTTTTGCCCTCTTTATCTGAAACAAAGTTGATCTAAATTAATATTTCCAAAAAACATTTGATAAATATTTGATCATAACACGTAACTTCGACAACCGCGAGAAAAAAGTTTATTCAGAAATTTTAAGTATATGATGTATTTTAATTAGGTGTTAAGCGTGGCATACGTATGATTATCACATAAGATTGAACCAATGGGTTGGTTGATGAATATTTATTGAGTCGCATACCAAATCTACTCCGCTACCAGGCTCAGGGCTTCTCACTAAACGAAAAAAATGCCAAATGCTAATCTTGTGAAATTCAACGCAACCAAAACACAGACGTGTCTGTTCAGCACCAAGAGGAGCCCGTTCACCATGGATCCTACTTTTCAGAATGTCTCTTTGGAATGCACTGACCGTCTTCAAGTGTTGGGAGTTGAAGTTTCGTCGAACCTCAACTTTGGTCGGTTCATCGAGTCTAAAGCTAAAACAGCTGCAAGAAAACTGAGGATCCATGCGAAAGTGAGGCGGTACTTCACACCGAAGCAGCTTTTAACCCTGTATAAAGCTCAGGTTCGACCATGTATGGAGTACTGTTGTCACGTTTGGGCTGGTGCCGCCAAATGTCATCTATCTGCGTTGGACTCGATGGAGAGGCGTGCAAAGAGGCTCATTGGTGACCCAGATCTGGTTGAAACCAATTTGCAAAGCCTTGAGCACAGGCGCAGGGTTGCCGCTTGGTCTTCTATAGGGTATATTTTGGAGAGTGTGCTCAGGAATTGTTCCAATTTATTCCCCCATCGCCGTTCCTCCATCGGACAACTTGAGGTATTCCAGGTATCTTTACGTAGTGAACCTACCACCTGCACGGACGACGAGGTTTGCATCTTCATTTATTATGCGCACTGCAAAGGACTGGAATAACTTGCCCGCGTCGGTGTTCCCGGCTACTTACGATGTGGGAGTCTTCAAAAGGAGAGTGAATAGGCTATTTATAAGTTAGTGCGTTCAACATCTTAGACTTCATCATCACTTACTATCAGGTGGGATAGTGGTCAAGCATTAACTTATTTTATGTAAAAAAAAAAAGAAAGAAGTCCACCTCACTCGCAAAATACGGGTGGTTCTTACATTTTTGTGAACATAATGAAAAATCGTTTCTTCTTCATTTAACAATTAATTTTAACTAATACGCAAACTTTAAAAAATTACAGGTATAGGTTTCAAACCCAGAACTGAAAAGCTGTCTAAACCACTAGGTCATCATTTCTTAAATTCCGTTATTGCAGAAAATTTTTTATGACATGAAGTAAAACTTACATGTTCACTTTCTACTCGGATTCCCTGTGTTGTGACTATCATGACCACAAACAATTAAGTGAGAGCACAGACATTTATCTGTTACATAAATGACTGCCTCGCGCGTGGATCAAACCTGATGCCCTTGGTAGCAGTGTGATTGGGTACTAAATTGATAGTGGAGTTCTAGTCGTATTGGGGCGGCCCAGAATACTCCCCCCAATCCCATGCTGGAAGAACGTGGTGTCTGCAGTCTGCTTGGTGGTAGGGCTTTGCGTAAGGATTATATTATCAGTATTATTATTAAGTCATTAATATTATTACTGGTATTGTTATCTTTCCATGAAACCTGCCTGGCAAGCTACCACCCTCCTGCTTGAGTCAGCCGCCAAACGACTCGTCGTGTTCCGGCTGGGGGCTTCAGAGCCAGTACTTTCTTTCTTACCTTCTTCTCATTTTCTGGCCGACAACGTATCAGTGATAACTTTTGTCTTGCTGATGTACATGGGCGACGGTGACCACTTACCATCAAGTGGCTTGTCTGTTGGTTTGTCGGGATTAACAGAAAAATTAACTTTGAAAAACACGATTTGACATTATTTAATATGTATCTCGTTTAATATATTACCTAATACCTGCTTTAATACATTGTACATAACGTTTTCGAAAGCAAAACTTTCTAATTGCAAATTCTAGAATCAGGTATCAATTGTGACATCACCAGTTTTAAAACGACGAAAGTATGAAAACTATACAAGTTTAACGCCAAATAGTAAAAAAATCATCAGCTGTTGCTATGATTTTAGGTGGATCTTCGTTTGTTTCGTTCGTTGAATGTGCGCTCGGCACAATAGCTGAGCGTTTGTTTATGATCTTTGAGTAAAGAGCTAACACAGGGTGAGTCGGGACACTCGGGGGTTCATTGATCGGAGCCATTGTGTGAATTCGTGTGCGCGTGCGTCGCCAGCTGCACTGTACGCTACAAGGCACCCTAGCATTAGTTAGGCAGATGGTAGATTTTGAAAGAACTTTTTTATGCTACTAATCTCAAATTTTGCGTCACGCGTGACATCATATGGTAATGAGTTTTTTTTTTAACCTAGTCAGCTTTTACCAATTGTTTTTCGGACTGTGAGGAGATGTAGATCAGCCAAAAAAGGAATTTCATGTTTTGTTTTCCTGAATGTTATTGTATTCATTGCATCAAATGTACATTAATTGATTTTAATTTAATTAATAATTTAATTAAATTTGAAAATAAGAAATTTAAATATCCTTGTTTCCTTTATAAATCTCACACGGTCACTCACACCCCCGCATCAATTGAAACATCCCAAATAGTTCGTATTCATGAACAACGTGTAAAACAATGATTTATCGCACAACGCATTCTTGGCCAAGAATTAACCGATGGGAATTTCTTACTAGATATCTTCTTTCAAGAAGTTTTTGGTAGAAACTTGCTGGATCGATAGCGTAGTTTCAATTTCAAAAAGTGTTTGAAAAACCTATTTGGAATTAAGATTAATTTAATGTTTTACTTGAACTTTCAGACAATATAAACTAGTAAATGGGTCGACGACAACGCAAAATATTTCCCCGTTGTTTCCCCGTGAGGTGATCTGCGTCGTACTTTACCAAGCTCTAACAAAGTGTATTGGTGAAGAGGTTATCGGCTACAGTGACTTAGTACATTGTGACGTAACTTCTTTTCCGGCCGAATGCTTCTGATGGCTTAACATTTGCCACGTATAGAACTACGCTTCTCTGAATTTTAGGACGTACCACTCGCTACAAGATTGTCGGCGTTTGTTGTAGATCCATCCATCAGCGGGTTCAAGTCGACGTCAAAAATTTAGCAAAGCAAATAACGTAGTCTAATAGCTAATAATTCACACATTTCAGTGAAGTACATTACAGATTCAATCATATGCATTAATTACATTTTTCAATTAATTTTATGTAAATTATTAATTCGTTTATTTTATTATAAAAATTTCGTACACGACCGTAACTTGCCTGTGTTTTTATATAATTATTTACTTTAAAATATATTTTCTGTACTGCTATTGGCGTGAAAGTAATTCATAAATAAATGTCCCTTGCTTATGGTGTTTTCTTCTGAGCAATGCACGAGGTAAAAGTTACAGATCGTTCTTGTTGAATGTAATTGGGTCTTATAGTAGCCAGTTTACTCGTAATTCTGTCTTCCGTGTTTCAGTTGCAATACACGCAGATTGTTCGTCTCTTTATTCCTTTCGGTAACGTGTTGGTTACTGCTCCGATGTTAATATCTATGGGCGACTCTGGTATAATTTATCAGGTAAATCTATCTGGTAAAATTTGTCAGGTACCCCGTCTGCTTTTTTTGACTCAATACATAATCCTTTATACTAAAGGATTTGAAGGATTTGTATTTGCGCACAAAGTAAAATTACAAAAAAATTCTAAGTAATCCATAAATAAGTGCGTATTAATATTTGGTACCCAAGCTAAGATCAAAATAGTGTTATGGATACCAGTGACATTTTTACAGTAAAAATAGCTACTGATGAGGACGGTTAAATTATTACATAATATACAATGTTGCAGGACAAAATAACGAGGGTAGAACAAAAAGAAAAGAAAAGTCTTATAATGATTTTATATATTACTAGCGGCCCGCCCAGGCTTCGCACGGGTATACTTTTGTTTTTAAACATTATGACATATATATTTAAAATTTTATGTATGTATTTAAGTATGTATTTTTTTTCATCAAATTTTAAATTTGTACTTGCCAACTTATTTTTATTCTTTTTTTTTATAATATATACATTTTTATTAAATTTGCTTTTTTTAGTTTTATGTACTCAAGTAATTTATTTGTAATGGGTTTATTTTTTTACTTGACCTTATTTTTTTAAATTCCTCTATTAACATTTTTACACCTTGGTTCACGTTACTGAAGTTTTAGCAAGGAACCCTTATTTTTTCTAGTTATAAATATAGCCTATCTTACTCAGGGATAATGTAGCATTATAATGGTGAAAGAATTTTTAAAATCGGTTCAGTAGTTTTTGAGTTTATTCGTTACATACATACAAAAATACAAAACTTTCCTCTTTATAATAATTAGAATAGATATAGATCATGTATATATTTGTATACAAGGAAGTTAGTACGCGCTTGCTAATGCATGTGTGAATGTGCTGGGACGTGTGAATGAGTTTGTATGTGTATGTTGTAAAATATACTGATTAACATGGTATACAATTATTGTGAAACTTTTATGCTGAAAAGTATTTTTGTCTGTCATTATATAATTAATTTAAGTTGAATGCTTATTTACGCGAAGTGTTGCTTTGGTTTCAACTTAGTTCTTTTTATTAAATACTATGATATCAAACTGGCTATATCAATTTTATCTGAACTACGAATATAAGGTAAAGATATTTATAATACATATTGAGACTTTTACAATATTTAAGTGACGGAGGGGTCATATTAATCTAAATCACTTTTAAGTAAAGATGAATCCTATCTTCAGGTTTTTGACACATTCTTTAGCTACACGTTTGCATTATATTTGCAATTTGAGGAGTATCTTAATCACAGTTACACAATTGATATAGTCAAGACGAGAATGACTAAAAGTGCCCTGTGTAACCAATGAGTATTGGTTAAAATTTTATTAAACTTTATAATTATATAAGTTAGTGTTTCCCTCTGCCAAGTGAAACGTGGCCATTTCTGGCCTCGGCATGGTAACATTATTTATGATCAATTTCAATTGTAAATTACCTTCTCTTATTTGCCTTACCTATACACTTAACATTCATACAACACAGTGGCAACTTATCGTGAAAGATATATCCTCGTCCTGCCCAATGGTCTTATAAATAATAATCATTTATACTTGATATTATATGGAGTTTTATTATTGACATAGTTCGCAGTCTTTTATGCTTCATGATTGGTGGTACAATAATGAATCAGTAAATCAAATTTAAAATGAATAATAACAATTTCAACAAGTGTGAGTTGCGCCCAGTTTCATAATGGCTTCACGGTCATCAAAAGGTATGTTTAATCAATATTGTTGACTGAATAATAAACGATTTGGACAGATTTTCATTACAGACTTAAAAGGAGCTTCTATACTTTCAAATGCGAATAGAGTATGATATGGATTTTCACTTGTATCTAGGAATAATAACATACCCACAGCACGAAATAGTTTAACTGAAGAAGCCGTGTTTAATTTTTGCGGCCAGGTTGACTCTAATTGTTTTGGGCAGAACTGACTTGGAAACAAATTGTCTTTAAGAAATGCCAGTGGGCAGAATTAAGAAACTGATAATTT
Source organism: Megathymus violae (assembly GCA_003671415.1). Classification (NCBI taxonomy): domain Eukaryota; kingdom Metazoa; phylum Arthropoda; class Insecta; order Lepidoptera; family Hesperiidae; genus Megathymus; species Megathymus violae. The sequence goes on along the minus strand of PDGT01000063.1, from coordinate 1,554,972 downwards.
TTTTGATTGTCTTTTTTTTATTATTTTTTCAGTGGCCAGCCTCTCAGTCTTCTATAGAGTACATTTTGAAGAGTGTGCGCTGGAATTGTTCGAAATATTTCCCTCAATGCCGTTCCTCCATCGAACAACTCGACATATGGCTGATATCTATTGCGTTGTCATTCTATGTGCGCACTGAAAAAGACTGGAATAACTTGCCCGCGTCGGTTTTCCCGCCCACTTATGACGAGAGAGTCTTCAAGGGGAGAGTGAATAGGTTTTTATAAGTTAGTGTGCTCGACATCTTAGACTTCATCATCATTTATCATCAGGTGAGATTGCTGTCAAGCATTTACTTATTGAAGTAAATAAAAAAGTCTGTAGTAAAGTAAATTTCTATTTTTTACTATTATCTATATCATTCCACACTTCACCTTTACTGAAACTGATAATTTTTAATTAGGTAATTTGTAGTAACACCATCTATGTGTAATTATAAAAACCTACATGACTTCTGCATAGTGTACAACTTTAAATTGACGTGTATTAATTTTATTCGTTCTTATCATAGATGGCGTTGGTGGTAGTTATGGTTGGCTTACATGACGATAAAAGATGGCACTACTTGTCTTATTTGTTACAGGAATGTTATGGAGCTCTGTAACCGTCACCAAAACTATCGGATTTCCGAAATAAAAATGTATCCGTAACCGTAACCGAATCCGAAAAAAGTTTTGGATAATTTCGGATAGCGGCAGAGTCTAAATAAAATACGTTATGATAGATTTTTTCCGGCCAAGCCAATACACTAGCCGTGTCATTCTCATTTAAGACAGTTTTAATTTTTTTTAATTTTTAAGGCTATTATTTTTGCTGCAATAATAATACTATGTAATAAATAATACATAATACATAATAAAAAAATTATAGCACCGTAAACGTTTATATATGTTGTTAACAATTAATAAAACTGTATTTATTTAAAGCCTCAATATAAATATAATCGTTCAGATTGAAGATGAGTTCTAAAAGCAAAAAATGTATACCGCTCAGGAAGTCCACACCTATCGTCCGCATGGTGACGCAACGAAATTGTTTGGCAGCATTGAGGTCCAGGACATATCAATAAAATGTTACCAGTGGCTCAAGCGCGCTGGTCGCTACCAAGTCCAATGTATAATTTTATTAAGTGTCTGAGCTGTCTGCAACAGTTACATATATGTTTCTTAAATTATCCTTTCATTGCGTAATAGGCGGAGTAAAAATGATCCCAGATCATTTTTCCTACCTTTTGGTTTACTCTCCACGTTTCAAACACAGTCACTTTCGTGTCCATTTTGAAAGTACTAATAATTCTAGTGTATCTGCTCTGGCGTTCGTTTTGAAGTTTATAGAAGCGGCGGTTGCATAACTTTCTGCATATGAAGCTTGTTCTAATACAGGCTTTACTGCAATTTTATCAAATCCACAATCTGGACCCACCGCTACCCAAAACAAAAATAATATGGATATTGACATTATAACTATTTTCACATCACTATACTTTTCATTATATTTATAGCTAAATATATTTTTAAATTTAAAGACTGTTTAAAATTATTGTTTCTATATCATAACCTAAGGACACTGTGCTAAGGTATTTCCATAATTTTATCAAACTTTATTTTTGTATCGTTTCGGTTGCTATCTGTATTGATACTGTAGTTACACGCGTCCGATAAAATTCCGGAACACTAACGGCATTTCCAGAACAACTGATTGTCGAACGGGTCATAAGGTAAAACCCTATATACATAGAAATCGATTAACTTGAAATCTTTACCAAAGAGGTAAAAAAATTTCGCCTAATAATCTATATTAATATCTAATAAAAGTGTACATACATGCGAATTTGTACATAGTATATTTATTTAAATATTTTAATGTACATATATATTGTTATCGATATAGGGTCAAAACAAATTTTTTTGTGAATCTTGTCCGTCTGTTTGTTTCACCACCTATAACTCCAAGACCACTGAACAAATTTGGAAGATATTTGGCATACTAATAGCTTATATTATGCGTCGTAATCTAGAATAATCTTAATCGCTAGAAATTGATATCTGTTCCCGCGGAATAGGAATTTGAAGGTAATATGGATATTCTATAAAGGGGGCAGTAAATAAAATTTTGATAGCTATTGTAATGAATTGATATGTGTAAAAGAAGTTTGAGGGATGTCAAAATTGACATAGGCACAATTTAAACAAAACAATTCAAGTTTCGTTTTTAAATCGGTCTGACCGTCAACTTGACGCTGAAGGACGTAGCTACGGTTCCGTGAATGGTTTTCTAGTATTCTGAATACATGGCTCGCTTCTAGTTGCTCTAATTACTTAAATCAATGTTAAATCTAAAAGTAAAATATCTAATAAATAAAAATGTTTTATATATATAATTAAAAATTTTGAACGCATCCTCGTTGGTTCTAATTGATTGTATTTAGTATTTTTTATATTTGAGCTTTTATTTTGTGTAAAAAAAATTTTAAGGGACTTTATTAAACGATTTAAGGCTATAGCGAAATTGTGAACCGACATTTCCGTAAGTATGTGAATCATCACATGGAACGTGATTCAACGTCATGCTGCCTACGTAATTACAATGATCTAAGTTTTGATTAATCATGTCATTTGACCTTTTACATTAACCTAATAACTGGTTTTATTTCCATCTGCAATCGCTTTAAGGTACGAACAGATTCCTTCGATAGATATCGAACGTTAATGACGGCTGGTTAAGTAGATTCAGTGTCGTGAATGGGCACTAAATCACTATTTTCACAAGAACTTTACAGGTAATTATACGACCATGTAAGGTTCAAACAGAATTATTTCTTGTATAAATATTCACTTTGTTATTAAAATAAAATATTTTTTTATAATAATCTTTAATTACATCGATCGATGAACGGTCTTTCATCAATCAATCATATCAATCAATCATAATGCACAAATCACATACGTAGTTTATCCTTTTGCATAACTTAAGTAGTTTATCCTTTGACTGGTCATCGTTCGACTGTAATTTAGTTTTAGCCATAATCAATGACTTCGTTAAGATTTATCGCAGTCGTATCGTAAAGCAACGAAGCCAGTCTTTTATGTACCGATGTGCATCGCAACAATATACTGAGAAGCTTATTTAGTTAATCCTGTGTGCAACCAGTCCCTGCATATTAACAAATCAGTGGTGGGCGTTTCCTTGTTTAGATCAACATGGATGTTATAGAACAACGACTGCAAATAGCAATGCTGCAAACAAATAAAAATATTGAGCTGTATGTACTCATAAATGACACACATATTACCCAAAACATATTCAGTGAATTTAGTGTATGATAAACGTACAAACATCAGTAACTGTAATTGCATGCTCTAACAGAATTCTGCTGTATTCGTGATGAAACCATTATAATATTAGGTTAAACAGTTTAAACATAATAAATTGCAATTAAGAGTCTTCATATTTAATATAACATAAATAAATAAATATGTATCTGGATAAGTTTTTGTTTTTATTACTTTGTTTTAGTTTATTTTTTGTTAAATTTTGACTTTTATTTTATTTTATTGTAATTTTATTTATCTTAGATAAACATTTAATGTTTGTACTTAGTATTAAATAATTAGTAATATAACATGGGCTTTTTTCTGAAATAAAATATATATTACTATTATTATTATTTACGTTTATTACCATAATGTTTTATTATCGTCCTTAGATTATTAATCGAATAAATTATTAATTGAATCCCGCATATACAGACGGGTTGTGTACATTTTCAGCAATCAACCAATTAAAGCAACTGCGGCCACGCTCGGTCGTGATATGAATGACCACTAGTGCTTTGGAAAGGACCTTAATACGTCTGCTGTTTTGGAAGTTAGGGTCAGAAAGTAGTAATAATTTCACCGTGACATTAGCTTGCGCGTTGTAGGTGAAAAAGTTCTGTAGCTGGTTGCCACAATCTTTTCCAGCACTTTAACCGAAACAAGTGTACTCATATTGAAATTGGTGGATATATTTACAGAGTACGTTTTTAGTTTATTTTTGTGGGTTCATGGTTTGTAAAGTTTAAATTAGTGTAGTAAATATTATGGCATTAAATTATTGTTTCATATCAGCATAATAATTATTTGCTACAATTTAGAAATTATAGGAAGGATTGTATGTAAATAAATTAAATAATGAAGTATTCTACATTTATTTAAGTCAACTGGTGCTAAATAATATATTTGTTTACTTTACTTTTTTCTATTTACTTACGAAGTGTAAGGTTTAGTTTATATTATAATGTCTTTAACATAGCTAAAATGCAGTATACTACGTAAAGACAAAACAAAATAAAAGTTTACAAAACAGTGGGATTTTCAAAATTTCAGAATAGCCTATGCCAATATCATATACATTATTAATTATAGATCAAATTGTTAACTCGCCCCTCCCTTGAAACTTCCATACTGACTTAAGTATACGTTCAATTCCGAGGAAATCGTGAATTTGATACTTTTGTAAAAATCGTTACATGTTGACTTATAAGACAAATTATAGATGTTAGTCATAATATATGTTCTGTAGATGTCGCATGGCGATATATCAGTCAGACAGTCATAAACAGATAGACATTCCTAACAACTTTTATCGATAATAAAGTTGCTCCACATTAAGATTAAGAAAATAATTTCGACCCTATTAATTAATAGGTTGGGGAGAAAGTATTTTTGCATTTTAGTATGTATGAACTTGTAATAAAATCTCTTTGACTATACCATTTGTATCTGGCCGGTTGCGATATCATTAAAAAGTTTGAATTTTAAATAAGATAATTTGAAATTCAAATTTGGAAAATGTGTGATTTTCAATTGTTTTGCTTACTGCCAAGATGAGTGAGTGTAATGAAGAAATTCCCTACGTTTTAAAATTTTACTACAAAAAAGGCAACGCAGGCCACGAAAAACATTTGTGATATTTATGGACCTAGTGCAGTGTCTGTGAGAGTAGCACAAAATTGGTTTAAGCGTTTTCAATCCGGAAATTTTAATGTCAAAGATGCACGTCGCTCTGGTCGCCCTGTCACGAATAAAATGGATGCCATTTTTGAAAAAGTGGAGCAAGATCGGCATATCAGTAGTTACGACGTAGCTGAAGAACTGGAAATTGATCACAAAACAGTTTTGACACATTTGGGCAAAGGTGGGTACACAAAAAAGGTCGATATTTGGGTGCTACACGAACTCACTGAAAGAAACCTCATGAACCGTGTCCTCATTTGCGATTCTTTATTACAACGTAATGAAACCGAACTATTTTTGAAGAAGCTGATAACTGGTGATGAAAAGTGGATCACGTACGACAAGAACGTGCGAAAAAGGTCGTGGTCAAAGGCCGGTCAGACTTCACAGACTGTAGCGGAACTCGGGTTAACTCGCAACAAGGTGATGCTGTGTGTATGGTGGGATTGGAAGGGCATCATTCATTATGAGCTGTTACCACCAGGTAGGATCATCGATTCTGAATTCTACTGCGAACAACTGATGAGACTAAAGCAAGAAGTTGAGAGAAAGCGGCCGGAATTAGTCAATAGAATAGGTGTGACTTTTCATCATGATAACGCTAGACCTCACACATCTTTGGCGACTCAGCAAAAACTAAGAGACTTTGGCTGGGAGATGATGATGCATCCACAGTATAGCCCGGACCTTGCACCTTCAGATTTCTACCTGTTTCGGTCTTTTCAGAATTCTTTAGGCAGTGTCAGGTTAACATTACGTGAGGACTGCCAAAACTATTTGACGCAGTTTTTTGATCAGAAATCACCAGAATTTCTATAGCAATGGGATCATGTCCCTACCCACAAGATGGCAAAAAGTTATCAAACAAAATGGTACTTATATACTTTAGTTAGATTTTAAAAAAACTTTATTAAAAAATGGTTTAAATTTTTATAAAAAATGCGTAAAGACTTTCTCCCCAACCTAATATATATACTAAAGGTTTTATAAGTGGAGCAATTTTTTGTAACAATGCGGGTGCTAATTGTAAACCTAAGGGATAGGATTTCTGAAGCAAAGGAAGAGCGGGTTACTTAGTTTACCTTATAAAATTGGGTAATTAAAAAAAATATTACTTCCTGCTGAAATCGTTAAATGATTTCTCATAAGGTTTTTGTGCAATGTACTTGCCTTATTTTAATATTAATAATATAGATTAATTCATCAATAATATGATCCACAAGTCGTTGGCTGTGACTGTTTGAAGGGAACCATCTCGTCGTAGTGAACATTGATTTCGAGACCAGTTTGATACATAAGGAATATCTTAGAAAGTATTGTACAGAAAAATTAACATGTTGTTCTTAAAAACCAGTCTTCGTAATGAGCTTGGGAAAGAATATTATTACATTTTAGGTTTTTTTGGAGAGTTCATGGAGCTTGTCAGAAATTACCTTGATGCCATTTTTATGCAATACTAGCAAACTGCTCTCACTTTGCTTCGGAAAAATACAAAACTTTAAACATTAAGTAATGCTTCCTGCATAAGCCATATCGAAATCGGTTAAGTCGTTTCTGAAATTAGCGCGAACAAACGAATAGAGAAACACAACCAGACAAAAATTTTAACAACTATTGTTTTCGGTCCTTTTGCCTTCATTGAGTCCTTTAATAATAGTTTTTTTCATATATCTTTCATGTCTTGAAACAGATCAGTTAGAATTTTATTATAAGTACCTATGTAGAGATTTATAATGAAGTATTTAATGTAAAGCTTGACTTATATAAATATTAAGAAAACGTTTCGGCTGAAAAATCATAATATCGTGTAATATTTACTTTTATTTGCACAACCGTTCCTGTCTGGTTATTCAGTTACGTCTCCCACGTTCAAGATCATCTTAAACATTACGGTATCGTGATAATGAGCTGTTTTAACCTTTTTAAAGATTTTACTTTGTAAAATTACGTTGTTCTTAGTATTTTAAAAAATTTGTCGCTTTGTCAGTGTCTCATATACCTCTTGTATACTCTCAATGGTTGTGATACGAGCATTAATTACTTTATTTACATCGATGATGAATTTATTAATAATGAAAACAAAATTGGTAGCCATGTTAAAGTATGAGATCATCGTTACGTTTGACTGGGTCGCGAGGCCGTGCCGTAGAATGAGATGCGGTTGCGCGAGTCGCGAACAACTTCGGTTCGTCTACAGTGACTCAGTTTAGGAACAGAGCACCGCGCGGGTTGACGTACTGTTTTTATTTTTATAAGTGAAAAGTTTCCTACCCTTAAAGATGTCTAACATCATAGGTAAGCTTAACATATTTATTTAAACGTTAATTAATTTTAAATCAGCGTATCCGAACTTCATTTCAAATTCCTTTGGTCATCAGACTACGAGATTGTGAAGGACAGGAGTTCGAATAAAATTCCAAGCATTTAGCGATATTGCCGGCTATGCAGTACTTGTTTTGACAAACCGGTGCGGCAAATAAAAAGAAAAACCGGTGTTATTCTGGCAATATGCCTGGCAATATACTAAAGGCTCAATATGTCTTATTTTGAAATTTGAATTTTGAAAATTTTTATTTGACTATGCTGCAAGATCAGTGCGATAAGCTTTCTATTTGATTCGTTCAATCTAACGATTTATTTTTAACTACCTTCGTGGATGCGCCCACTTAAAGCAACAATATTAGCATTCTTAGAATGTACGTATCTATCAATTGGTAATTACTTATGCGATGTAGATTGGACGGTAGCTTGCATTGTAGGTCCTTCACATCACCTACGGCATGACATCACCGTCCTTTTATAAAATTATTGTCGTTTTACGATCCTCTTACTATAGATATTTTGTTGTGAACTTTGTATACCTAGTAATTAGTAACTGTGTAAACATTGTTACTGGATAACCTAAACATTACGTTACGTATTACGTCTTATAAAGTGTGAGGCTACCCTGCGGTGCCCTATCGAACATTTCTAATTTTATTCATTTACTAGCTTTGCCCGCGACTTCGTCCGCGTGGAATTTAACAAAAAAGTTATTTAGTAGAAATAAAAGTAGCATAAGGTACTCCTTATTACATCAGCTACCTGCCAGTGAAAGTCCTGTCAAAATCGTCACATTTTAATATTACAAATAGACATTCCAATTTTATTTATTAGTATAGATTATAATTTCAGAAAATAGCTTTAACACTTTTTGTAATCCTAATTACTTACTTAGCCTAAGAATTATTGACTAATGATTGGAAGAACCTTTCGATCATCAGGTGTACGTAACACAGCAGGAATTGAATAACTGGATGGAACTATACAATGATGGACTAAATTGGAAAACCATATCAGAATACCATTAGACAAGGTCAACGCGCGCACCAGTAGGCCGTATTGGTGAAAACTAATCTGCAGCTTGGAACTGCAAACGACTTACAAATTATTATTGATGCCTCCCTCGGTGTCACCCCTGACAAAGTTTATAATATACAGTTTTTCCTCCATATAAAAACAGACAACGACATAGTGTATATGTAGAAATCCTACGTAGCAGCTAGTGATAATTTTATTTGTGTTTCGATGGATCCGTAAAATACAAGATCTTACAGACCTGTGGTGTACGTACCTCACCTGTGTGGCGGTGTGTACCTTAATGTTACTAATTTAGAGTTCACACGTACAACGTGACACGAACAAAAGTCTTGAGTACGTGCGAATTGTAGAATTACGTGCAAAACGTATTATAGTATTATGACTATGAAATAATTATCTTAACCCTACTAAGATTAGTCACGGATTCGTGGACACATGATTTTATGAGAATGAGCGCAGTGAAAGAATTTCTAGAAGAGATATTCATAATGGTATTTTTGAAAACGCTAATTCGAATCACTTACTGTCTTTAGTTAAAGAAATAAAATGTAATTAATAATATCGACATAGTTTACAGTATTCGAAACCGAACCTGGGTAAATTTGGTCATTTAATTTAACTGATTTAAACGTAAATGTAATCTATGTAATTTTTTATGGCTTTAATATTCCAGTATAAAACCAGAAATTCTTGTAGTTAGTTAGTGTAAATAATAATACATTGTTACACATCGGTACTTATAGATCATGAATAAATTTCATGAGCTTAAAAACGTTCAGGAAATTGAGTATGAATATAATTTAATATTTAATAGACATACTATATAATTTAATACACATAAATACTCGTAACTTAAGCGTTACAATAAATTCCCGGAAACCACATAAGTCACATAACAATTTATGCATTAGTTATTTAAACGAAAAATGTAAAAAAGTCACATTAAAAACAATTACATTGTGGATGATTTTTAGTCAAAAGTGAATAGGATTTTTCTAAATTAATGCGCTTTACCATATAAGGCTACATGGCCAGTTACCAGCAGGTGGGAGTATAGTTGAGCATTGATTTTTAATAAGTAAAGAAATATAAAAAATATTTGAGATTATCTGATTAAAGCCATATGCAATTTGTAGCTATAATATACTGGCATGTGAGGCACATCAGTAAGAGATTATTTTATCCTATTTGAACAATACGTTGTAGTCCACGTAGACATTTTAAAACATGTCAAAGAAAATAGTAAATATTAAAAATAACAAGGTGGATATCGTCACACTACGTCTGTAGTGTTAAAATCAATGTAATTCGATAGATAATTCCGTAAAAGAAAAAACTTCTAAGTGCGAGAGATAAGTTATGATTTTTAAATGTAAATAGACAATAAACGAGCAGACAAGCCATCCGATTGATATGGCCACCGGCGCCCATAGACTTAGTCACGTCAAACCAAAGTGTTGCCGATGGAATAGGAAGCGAAGGACCCGCATTAGCCAGTAAGGCTCTCCCACACGAGCTTACCCGACGACCGAATCACGTATGAAATATTTCAGGGTCGATTTTAGGTGATGGTACAGAGCCTCGTCCGTTTTTCAGCAGGGTGCACCACGTGCAATGGAAATCGGCTGGTTGAATGGATGGAGTGCCTTACACCCCAAATATATATAAGCTGGAGAAAATGGATATGATGTGCGAAACAACAAACGCTTATTTCCGAATATCCAGCAAATACATACTCGGACTTCCCAGTTCTAGACTAGTTCGTCCAGATCCAAGATCTATCCCTCTTAACTACTTAACTTTGTTTAATAATTACTATATATATTTAATTATACTCGAAGCTATAGAATGTAAATAAAGACATTCGTGGGAACGTTTTACGTGCTCAGAGACTCGATATCACCATTTAGATAATTATGCAAAGAACTGGCTCCATGCGAATAACAGCTATAACATGTTAGTTATGTGGAAACTCGTGTCGATAAGGTAAAATGGTAAAGAGGACTCCAAATATGATAAATAGATTTTACAGCGATAATATCGAAAAGCGTAAGAAAAATTAATGAGAGACTGCCATGTTATTTACAAATGCTATGGTAACTAAACTAGGGTTTCTTATTTACAAAATATGTAGAAAATGTAGGGTCGCTACAGTTACATACCGATAAATTTTATTTGCAGTGAATTTCAATGAAATGTGTTTATTTGCTTTTTGATATATTACAACAATATATTCTGTTATAATTATGAGTTATATGTCGCCGGACGTCTCGGCAAAACTCTTCCCGTTAAAATACGTTGTGCTCAAACACTTGTTAGTATTAAAACCAGGTTAAAAAATTAATTTTATTAAGTAAACCTTTCCTCTTTAATCACTATTGCTTTAAAAACTATTAAAAAAAATTAATGTACCTACAGATTCAGCCCCGTCATAGTTTTGTTTTTAGTATTGAAAATTTTGATTCATAAATTTATTGTTGAAAAATTAAACATACAAATTAATGCTACGATCAGGTTGTATTTAGATTATAAAGGTGAGAATTTTATGTCTCTATTTCGAACTGTTTTGTTACATTATTAAAAGCATTTTATAGTGTAACTACTAATTGATCTTTACATCGTCACTGCGGCAAAGGCAATAGGTCAGAACAGTGCGGTAATTCCATAATCTCACAGATCAAACTCATAGCCGATACTGCGGTGAGACTACCATAGTATTATGTATTATGGTTAAGTAAATCTAAATAAATGATATAAAAAATAATTATAAATATTATGGTAAATTTGATTATAACTTGGGTTTTTAACCAAATCACCGATATTGTGATCTTGATGACGAATAAGTTATGGATTTAATTTGAGAAATTACAGAATAACTTCACTGTGTGCTATAACTTCATTCAATCCTCTATATTTACCGCTCCGTGATCGTAAATCAGTTCAGGTCAAGGACAATAAAGGGCACGCTAATGAATGGCCGTAGCTAAGTTTCACACAAAAATCGAGAATACAGGTTTGATTTACAGGATTTTTTTTTCAGTTAAATTTATACGTATAACTTATTGATTTGAAAATGTGCCATTACCAAATCGAACTAATAAAATATATAGCATAAACCACTCATAAATATTACTGCCATAAAAAGTAAAAATGGCTACTCGCTGGATTAAATGCCTTAAATGATTTTAACAGAAGATTCGCAGGACGTATCTTAAATTATTTGCAAATATCCATCATGGTCAGCTTGTGTATAATATATATGTACCTATATTCGATAATGAAAAGCAAATTATAATGACGATATTCTAGAATATCATTTTACCACCGTTGTGCTAGTTGTCTGTTAGCGTATAAACCAACGGCCTCTCTTTTTATTCGACTTAAAATCATCTTAAAATATAATTATAGTTCTGTTCATGGAAAATTAGTTATGATTATATTGGTATTTTGGTGTATTGTGCTATCAGCTGTATATACCAATAGAACTGTACCAAACCAGTCGGTAGACCTTCCTAAGAATTCGCCCGGAGGTCGCCGCGGTATATCGATTTGCTAGTATGACATCATCGCCTCAACGAATTCCTTGCGTATATGGACCAAGCGGGTGCGACAGAAAGAAAACACATTAGGACTTGAGATGGAAATAGGAAATTCTAGTGGATATGTTGTAATTAACAAAAAAAAAAAGATTACACATTACACACTCTCACCCACGATTATTGCTTGTTATACTTATATCGTTAGTATATAATTGTATTCTGTGGTGACATTTTAAAACTTAGTAACCCGATGTAGGTGGCAATATTTATTTAATTTCGTTTATATGGTAGATTAGTAGGTTCGTAAATTATTTACGTTACATTTACCCTCTTAGTTTGAGATTCGGAGGGATTTTTTTCTATATATTTTTTATTATAAACAAATAAGTCGATATTTGATGATCCTTTTGTACTCTGCATTTTATAGTTGGGAAGTGAGTTCAGTATTTGATATGTGTGAAATGTAGCTTGTAAATGTTTTTTAATAATTGTAACAAGAAATTTTATTGATTATTTCAGATTTTTTTTATTTTAAGATACCATCTTATTATTATATAACAATTTCAAATGTTTAAAATCATTTTAAATTGATTTTGTTTCGAAGAATTATCAAAACTAAAAAGCTTTTGTAAATCTTAAATAGAAGCCTTTTAATCGATATGTTTTATTACCACACAAATCGATATTTCTAATTTTATATTTTGTATATTTTATACCCACTAATATTATTACGTGCATGTCCACATACTCAAGTACATTACGACTTAGCTTTGATTGGTAGACGACTATTGCGACAGTTATAAAACTAAAATAGGAAGTGCAGGAAACGATTACAGTTGGTCAAAGAATAATAATTCGTAATACGGCTTGAATTTTAGCCACGTTTTAAATCATTTTAGCGATCGTTCATATCATTAATTATCGTTTTTCGTTTACATGATATGTTCTTGTAATGTTTTCTAATTTATAAAAGTTAATACTTGCCTACAGGCTCATCTAAATGGTATATAAATAAAAAACTTGGGTGGTAAAGACAAAGAAGTAGATACGTTTAATGCACGAAAAGTGCACCAATTAAATACTAACTATTGAATTTTTTAATATTTTTTACCGTCTCATTCCAGATGTAGCGACGGAGGATAACCTTCAATATAAATTTTTCCCCATAAGCAGCGGTTCAGTCCAGTTTAAGGTCAGAACAGCCAATGATGCTCACGTCGCACTCACCGTGGGACCCCAAGTGTCTGATCCTATGTATGAGGTATTAATAGATTTATTGTTGTTACTTACTCAGAGCTCTCACGGATACCATATCGGATGTAACAATTAATAATCTCTTGTGTTACAGATTATGATTGGAGGATGGGGTAACACAAAAAGTGTAATCAGGAAGAACAGAACAAAACCCGACAAAGTTGAGATCGAGACGCCCAACATAGTAAACGGTGGAGAATTCCGCGGATTCTGGGTACGCTGGGACGGCGGCGTCGTGTCCGCAGGTCGCGAAGGCGAAGCCATTCCTTTCATTTCCTGGACTGATCCCGAACCCTTTCCTATCGGATTTGTCGGCGTCTGCACTGGTTGGGGTGCAACCGGCTCATGGAAAATTGAAGGTAAGACTCTATATCTAAACCGTCGCAAAATGTACCCAACTACTTAAAATTAATATAAAATTATTGGCGCAGAGGGAGCAGAGTTTGATACTCCGGATAAGTTAGAGTATAGATTCGGTCCTATCGCGGCCGGCTCTCTGGAATTAGATTATCGTGGGCCTCACAACTGCCATGTTTGCCTGACTTCCGGACCCGCAGAAGTGGATCCCATGTACGAAATCATCCTTGGCGGCTGGGAGAACTCTCAGTCTGTGATAAGGTATTGCAGGCAAAAACCCGATAAGGTAGGACATTAGCAGATGAGTACGGTGTATAACGTATTGTGTTTGTATGGACGTTCATCACAGTAAAAATAATAATAACGTTTCGTAGGTAACAGTCCCAACTCCAGGTCTGATGAATCCCAACGAATTTAGGAAGTTTATCATCGAATGGAGATGTGGTAGGCTGTTTGTGCGACATGGAGCGACGGGTGAAATGTTCATGGAATGGGTCGACCCTGCACCATTCCCGATTACGCACTTTGGAGTGCGCACTGGGTATGGGGCGCGTGGCAACTGGCGTATAAGGCATTTCTACAACACCGGCGCGGCTCCGCAGCTACGTTGAGTCTAGAATCTGTCTCTTTGAATTATGTGAAAAGTTGCTTCTGTTGTTATTTGCTGTTGTTTCATTCCAATATAGTCTTTTTAAATCGATAACCCTTTAATATGGATGACCACTGAACTAACAAATTAAATGTCGTACGTAGGAAATTGCGTCTGTTATTGCAAGCACTGTTGTATTATTACAAGTCTGCATTTGGAGGTTGATTTGAGGTCACTGGTACGTTGGGTACATTTTGAATGTTAATGTTTCTTTTTCCTTATTTGTTTGACTTTCGCTATTGCATGCCAATTTCCATTCTATGTGCACGCATTTTTTTAATTTTCGGGAAGATAATATTAGACATTTTAATACTCATTTTTTTTTAACTAGAACCTTTTCTATATTTAAGGTTTATTTGCAATTTTGGCAAAACTTACCCGTAAATTTTTATGATTTTCCTAATTGAACCAAGCTTCCTATTATTTTCTTCTTAGACGATTAACTTCAAAGTTAAACAGTTAAAATATTAGTACAATTTTATTTTTAGTTTCACCATCTGCGCCAACAGCCGCAGCTCTGTACAGCCCACCACCAGGCTACCCTAGCAGTGCACCTGTTGGGGGTTCATTAGTGTGGGTAGATGCCACAGGTGGCCAGGTACCCCCCGGAGCCGTTGTAGGTGGTCAGGACTGCTCTGGAGAACCACTGTACGTGTCCAGAGCACAGCACCAGGGCGCTACTCTGCCAGGCAAGCTCGTCGGTTCGCATGGCTGCGCTTACGTGCCATGGGGAGGACAAGAACACGGCAAACCTGAATACCAGGTAATTGTAATACCAGGAAATTTAATTAATTATTCGTAACCTAGTGACATTAATTAATGCGCGCAATAGTACGAAGGTTATGGTGTTATACTACGCAAAAAATTTAACACTTACTCTTGTTTACGCAATACCTAGGCGATATATACGTTACATTATCATTGTTAAGCTTTTGGTTCAAAGTGCTTGCAATTGCCGTATTGTGGCGGTCTAGAATACTCCCCCCAATCCCATGCTGGCAGAACAAGGTGTCGTAAGAAGCAATAGAAGCCAACCTGCTTGATGGTAGGGCTTTGCGTAAGAATTATATTATTAGTATTATTATTAATTCATTAATATAATTACTGGTATTATTATTTTTCCGTGAAGCCCGCCTGGCTAGCTACTACCCTCTTACTAAGAGTTACCCGCCAAACGACTCGTCGTGTTCCGGCTGGGGGCTTGAGAGCCATTACTTGCTTTCTTACCTTCTCATTTCCTGGCCGACAACGCATCCGTGATACCTTTGGTCTTGCTGATGTCAATGGGCGACGGTGGCCACTCACCATCAGGTGGCTCGTCTGGTCGTTTGACGGTTATTATCATTCAAAAAAAATGCCCTAGCTCAAATTTTTTACTAATTTCTTCACAAAGGTGAAGACTTAAAACAATTATGTATAAGTAACCCCTGGCTTAATTATAATAGTCTAAAAATGCTGGTTTAACAATATATCACATAAGCTAAATACAACCACGGTTTGAATTACCCACCCTTAAATTACTAATCCGCACTCAAACACAGCCTTATTGAACTAGTTAAACATTTTAAATCATTTTAATGTATCTGCCTATGTTTGTGTTTACTGTAACTAGAGAGCTAGCCAGGACCTCATACATATTAAAATCTTCATTTTTATACGCTTATGTTACAGGTGTTAGTCGGAGGACCCTGCAATTGGATACCAACACACGGCTCCAATATTCCCCCAGGAGCGTTCCCCGGTGGTGAGACTGAGGACGGCGAGCCTCTGTTTATTGGCCGCGTGAACCACGAGGGCAGTATTACCACCGGCAAAGTTCAGCAGTCCCATGGAGTGTGCTACATTTCCTTCGGTGGCCAGGAACTCGGATTCCCGGATTATGAAATCCTTATGCCTTGAAATCGCACATCGCTATGCTTAAAATGAATAAACAAACTACATTTTATTAGTTTTAGTAACAATTATGTTTTTGGTGGTTCAACATATTTAAATAGTTTAAATTGAAACACGCAGTGCTTATTATCTTAACATTATGTCTTATGCACATAACACTGATTGTAGTTGTTACTGATAATGTACCTAATTTTTATTAAATTATTTTTAAAATATTGTTTTTTTTTCGCCCAGATTAAAATTCATTGCAGAATTGTTATTTAATTTTATTAAATATTTTGGCGCAGTTGTGAAATGTAGATATTGTCGTGTCTGTTGTTTCTGATTCCGCAGCTTTTCATAACCCTCACAATTTTAGCACTTAAACTTTCGATTTCAGGGACAGTATTCGGTATTTCCCTGTATGTAGTCTGAACATGTCGCTCTCTTGGCGGGAGTAGTTAAGAGACCTACCGATCACATGTTGTATCTTAGGGTTTGTAATTTTACACTTTGTTTTAGAATGGGGTCGGACTAAATGTCAAATTCAACCCCAAGAACACAAGTTTACGCATATAATCCATTTTGTGATCCATGTGAGATTTTTACTCCACTTAAACGCCCTCCGTGAGCTTCTTCAGCGCTATGTAGAGGATTCCAGGATCTCCATAGGAACGTAAACGGAGTCCTCTAAGCGCGGTACCCCTGTCGGGCTCTACCCAGGAGGGACAACATGTCCCGTCCCGCACCATCCAGTCTTATCTACGGTACGTGGCCACACGTACCGTCGTCCTCCCCGGGGTTGCTAGCCGGATGGTTCGAGCTTCCACTCTTACCGCTCGAAACCCCGAAAGCCCTATTTTAGTCGTCTCTTACGACAGACAGGGGATATCGTAGCTCGTATTTTGTTCCCGAGCTACAGGGACAGATCCTTCCTGCAGACTAAAAAAACCCGCACCGATTTTGTAATACATAACAATCTGATGCGAATCCCGAGAGAAGTCTGTTTTATTCATTACAACCCACATTGATCCACTGCTGGGTCTCGAGTCGCCATTTGGAATGAAAACGGTTAAGGCCATAGGCCGCCACGGTAGCCAATTGCAGGTATTAACAGACTTTATATACCTTTGGGAATATTATGGAGCACTCTGGCACTGGAAAAACATGGTATGTAAGTTTCTGTATGATGATTTCCTGCATCGAAATGAGTGATAATCAATTTCAATACGCGCATAATTTGAAAAATTTTGAGATGCGTGCAGAATACGAACTCGATTATCCCGTATGGAAGACCTATGTTCATACCACTAGGTTGATGGCCTACTACAATTCTTCTGCTCAAATGTCGTGTCTTATTGAAGCATATTATTCATGAATTCTAAATAAAAATGCCATAATAGTGAAAAGTTTTTTGTTAAGCCAAATAAACATTAATCACTTTGTATGTAAAATGAGAAAGAACACTACACTCGAAAATCGTAAACTACTTGCGTACCATCTTGATCAGTGGACACCCGGTGGACACATAGGAAGCTCGTTGGTAGCAGCGCTGTGCCGAGCTGTTTAATTAAGCCGGCTTAGGTTAGACCTGCTAGTTACACCTACAACAAACGCTTGAAAATCTTGCTTCTTATAAAAATTGATTCAAGGCTGAAACAATTATGTGTCGGTTCCTCCATTCTGCCTTCTCTAGGCCAGTCTCATTTTTCTTTCTCCACGATCCAATCATCTTGGCTATACAATCCAACCTGTTGCGCTATAGCGTAGGTGATATCTTCATAATAATGTCGAAAAGGGACCACTTCGTTCTTTATCGCTCATGGTTTCCAACTACGCTTGAGTTTGTTATATTAGTGCAGTTATAAAAACTAACCGAAAAATCCGCCATAGCAAAGCATCTAATTACCCGGTGGAAACCATTGTATTGAACTGCATAGTCTACCGGTAATCTCGGCTGAACGTCGATAACTTCGAAGTAAGTAGAGAAGGACATTAAGATCAAAAGAATATCTTAAACATTTTGATAGAGAAAATTGATTAAATTTAGATCAAAATTGATTACGTCAATCAATAAGAGTGTCAAGTTCAATGAGTGAATATAACGTCATTGTTTTGATAAAAACAAATTACCTACTCACACTGTTCGACTGTTTAATTAAAATGTGAACTGATTGCTTATATTATTGGTATATACTATATCTGAGATTGGCTTTTAAAAAAAATCGAATGATTCTATTTCATATTTATTGCAAAATAATGACTTAACGTAATCTGGAATTCGTACGAATCAACCCCACGTGTAGGGCAGTTTCATACCTTGTCGAGGTTAGTTTCATACAGTCAAGACCTTGGGAGTAGTTAAAACAGCAGACACTTCTGATTCGTCAAAATTAAAAATTCTGTCCACAGATCATGTATGTCGACCCAAAATAGTTTTCAAGTTACTGTAAAACTCAGTACCCGAGGTATTATTGAATGCAAACAATTTGGCCGCTCTTGTGTTCTCTAGTTTTCGTAAACTGAGGTCCTAGTTTCTTCTACGATATCCATACAGGCAATCTTTTCCAGTCGTTTTATTTTCTTCCTATTTTACCGGATATTTTATTTCCAAAGACTTAGCGTACACATATGTTAGCTTTCTTACTTGAATTGTCATGAGACTATAGTGCATTTTACAACTTTTGACAATATGTTTATTTAACAGCTTTGCTTTTTCGACGAAAAAAACTTATACGCTTTTGTGTTTTGAATGAAAAACACGGTTGCGAGACGCTTCATCTTTAGTTATATTCTCGTACTTTTCTACTTGGCTTTCTAGTGCAGACAGTTTGAAGTTATACTTTTCCGCAAATTTTCTATATGATAAAAAATTGACCATGTACCACGTCATCTATTGCTGACATCATACACATTTGATAAACTTATTGCTTCCGTGTCTTTTTAGGTTTATAGTTTCATACCATGTTCCTGAAAAAAAAATATTAAAAGTGCAATAAAAATTCGATTTAACGATTTTATAAATTTATGCTATAGTATATTGACAAAGCCTTAGAGTACCTAAATAATTAGTTTGATTTGATTAACACTTATTATTTATTTATTATTATTATTATTATTTACATTTATAATATAAATTTAAACGGCACTATTGAATTTGATAATATTGCTAACATTATTGAAAATTTAAATCTGCAAAAACTGAAAAAACTATAAAATAAAACATACTTCACAATCTCGACCTTCCGATATTATCGAAGTTCTTTTTCATGGAATAAGTTAATGCTTGACAACAATCCCACCTGATGAAAGTGGTGATAAAAAGTCTATTCACTCTCATCTTGAAGACTCCCACATTGTAAGCAGGTGAGATCACCGAAGTGGTTTATCCTAAAGACTTATTAAATAATTGAATATAATTGGCAATATATATTTTTAATATTAATTCTCACAAAATTTATTAGTATCATAAAGTTAATCTATGGTTCTTATCCATGTTAAAATTGGACACAGAAGCAGAAAGTATCGATTGCGTTTCACTGACAGATGACATAACTATGACTGATGTCTGAAAAACCATATGTTATGATTATGACACTAGTGACTGAAACTTTTATTGAACGTACGGTAATGAGAATGACTATTGATTGAAGCCACAGAGTACATTAGTATATTGAAGCCATTGTAAACTAATATGTGACATTTCGTTCACCAGTTTAACACTTAGTAATATTTTACCGACTTGAAAACAAAAATATTCATTTCATTTGATTGTTATCATTATTAAGTTTTTGATATTGTGAATACCGGATCAATCGCAATAAACTCAACATCTTACGGTAATAAAACGTAAATTAACGCTATGGGGGACATAGTGGGTAAGTAGTATAATAATTTATTAAGCTTTATAACTTCAGTCGTACAGAGAACAGAAATATTAAATTATAATTAATTACTTCATTATTTACCCGTCAGACGATAGCTTTCTCGCTCACCGTATAATTATTGCCAAACTGCGGAAATGCTGCACAGGCCTAGATATAAATTTATTTTGACTAATTATTTTATATCAGTTTATTTTTATCATTTGTAAATAAATTTATTGTTAATTAATATAATTTTATATTTATACAGTATCTAGAAAAGGAATATGAAATTAATTCCTTAATTATACATTATAAGAAACCCTTGAAGTCTTATTAATTAGAAGTACTGAGTAGAAGTATTCTATAATGTTCATTTTTGCCATGCCACAAGAAAAATCAGGAATCCAAGAACGCTGCGACATTCTTTACAACTGTAGATAGTTAATTAATCTTAATTGTAGGTTTTCAGGCCCAGATTTAATTTGCATGAGTTTGGCTATCATATCTTAAATGTTATATGATAACATTAGGAACTCACTTAAATTATTAATGTTTATTATTATTATTATGTGATTAAAAATCACTCATCCAAATTTCTAATTAGAATTATTATTACATTACAAGGGGAAACTAGGTTAATGCATTATTTAAATGTTCGCTTGTTTCAAAACCTAATAGTAGGAATTTCAAAAACTAATGTATTTATATAATAATAAGCAAAGTAATGTAAATTTGAAGGTATTTATGCATGCCCTAATTGTAAATTTTCTGTTTGTTATGTTTGTTATGTTGACTCACTGTGACTGACCCATTCCATTCCATTGATTCTCCCCCCTGCCTAGTCATATTTTAAAGAAACCTGTTAGTGCAACTTTAGATACTTGTTCTAAAATGGAACATACTGCACCTCTCGACAGGTCAAGATCTTTAAGAATGTTATAGACAGATTTTGCTGGTATGCCTCTTGGCCCCACTTCTACTGCATATACATTAACTATATAGCCATTTTTGGTTAATTCAATTGCTAGGTCATAGTATTTGTTTATTTTTTAGTGTGGTCTTTTGGTAAGTTAGTTTCCCACAGTACAGTAAGCTTTACCAGTACTTTTTTATATTAATAACCGTTAAACAAGCAGACGAGCCACCTGATGGTAAGTGGTCACCATCACCCATGGACATCAGCAACACCAAAGGCATCACCGATGCGTTGTCGGCTAGGAAATGAGAAGAAGGTAAGAAAGAAATACTGGCTCTCAAGCCCCCAGCCGCAACACGACGAGTCGTTTGGCGGCTGACTCGAGCAGGAGGGTGGTAGCTAGCCAGGCAGGCTTCACGGAAAGATAAGAATACCACTATTAATATCAATGACTTAATAATAGTACTGATAATATAATCCTTACGCGCAGCCCTACCACCAAGCAGGCTGGCTTCTGTGGCCTCTTACGACACTTACTAACAGC
The DNA here is from genome assembly GCA_003671415.1 of Megathymus violae. NCBI lineage: Eukaryota > Metazoa > Arthropoda > Insecta > Lepidoptera > Hesperiidae > Megathymus > Megathymus violae. Next base: position 1,533,579 of record PDGT01000063.1, on the reverse strand, counting down.
ATGTGATTGGGGGGTGTATTCCAGGCCGCCTCAGTACGGCTAAAATTAATACTATAGTACTATATTGATTTGCCTAGAAAAAAGGAATATGTCCTGTCCGGATGACGAAACACCCACGTCCTCTAGAATTTTATAGTGCTTTTCATACGTATCCAAAAAAATAGTCCAATCAAATGCAATATCTAGGATTGAGAAGGGCTTGCTTTTACAATGAACTGGAGAGCCTTCCTTTATGAAGTTGATTTGTCTTTACATTGTTTGTGGTCAATCCCCTGTGGGCTGTAGCTACTGAAAGACTTATTGCTTTACGTACGATTTGAAGTACTTTATTCTGGCGACGTAAGTAATGACCTCTATCAAGGAGCACCTTGCAACCTACCAATAATTGCCTAGCTGTATCTATTGCCTCATCACAAGTATAGCAATATTTGTCTCTTGGGAATGACGTGACAATTTCACCCTGGGATTTTCTCAAGACGTACATTTTGTAGACTCTCAGGTGTTATAGAGTTCCGATGGTTTCTTTAATTTAACATCAAAATTTGTTTCATCCCTAAATAGATTTGAAGGGTCAGCTGAATGTGCTAGTCCAAGCCATAACTTCAATATATTTAGGTAATTAGTATCTAACTTTGCTAGGAGGGTTTTACTGATGTCATATACAAGAAATTTCTGTTTAAATCATGAATGTTTAATAGCTTTAATTGTACCTAGTTCGGTCATAAGTTCTGTCACAGTGAAAACTTTTGAATTTTAAATGCTGGCCACAAAAATATTTATTGAATTCGAATTTCGAATGATTTATGAAAATAAAAATGTGCATTATTTCGAATTTCATTTGTTCTTAAATATGGAGTGGACGCTTAGATATAGCCGAGTTCCGGTTATCGCGTTGAACCGGTGCGGTTACGCGCCAAATCGGATTTTCGAACTACGTGAGGTACTAAATGACGTTCATAATTGTATTTACAGAATACCTATATTATTAAATAATTTGGAATTTGAATTTGAGAAACTGAAAATTTTTAATATAACCAAAAGTTTCTTTATCGTTCCATCAATCGATATAAAACAAATATAGAAAATAGGAAAAGAAGTGGTCACACTCACACTGGTAGGATTCCCAACAGTTACAAAAGCTGTGAAGGCGCGAATCTAAAGAAATCCCATGCGTAAGCAGAAACTGTTGGCCCTTTAGATGGGGTTAAGCAGAACTACGTTGAACAGAGTATTGAACGAAGTCTAGGGCTCCGAGCTTATCGAAGAAAAACCAGGACATCATTTGGATGCGCGTTTGTTTAATGGACCTGAGACTGAAGAGATCCCGCGTTTTGTTGAAGCAGTACGCGGGAAAAAACCATCGTGAAATACTTTTTGGGATCAAAATTTTTACCGTGAAGGGAAGCTACAATAAACTAAATGATAAGGTGTACGCCCACAACAATGAACAAGCCAGCAGCCGCATTTCGCTTGTCCAGCGAGGCCATTTTCCGTTGTCACACATGGTTTGTCTAAGAGTCTCATATTCGGGCTTAACTAAGATATATTTTTGTGAGAAAGGCATAACGGCAAACGAATGCAGTTGTATATCAAAATATAGTCCGCACAAACTTTGTGGAACCTCTTTCTTATACCATGTTCAATAACAGACGCTGGGTATTCCAGCAAAATTCTGCGCCAGCTTATAGAGCGAAAAGCACTCAAAACTGGTTGGCGGTGCGTGAAATTAACTTCATCCGGCACAAGGACAGACCCTCTTCCAGTCCAAACTTAAATTCGTTGAAACACTTAGAGAAAAAAGTCTACTCAAGGTCTCATCCTAGTTTGGAGTGACACCAGGCATCCTTGATCAAAGCAGTCGTCTATATTGACATAGAGCTCGTTCGTGCTGCTATAGACGACTGGCCGCGCAAGTTGAAGGCTTGTATTCAAAATCATGGGCGCCATTTTGATTAACTATATCTATTTTTATCAGCAAACAAAAAGCAGGTTCAAGACATTTTAAATTGTAGTCGATGAACTTTAAAAAAAATATTTAATATTTCTTTTGTATAAGGATATATTCAATTTTAGGATATTATTCAATTTCATTTGTAACTTTTCTGTGTATAATGTCATACTATGGTCCTTTCTGACTTAGATAATTTTTATCACACTTTAGTAATAAGGCTAAACGTGATTAAAAACAGTTGATTCCAACTCATGGATCATATTTTTATTGATTTCTGAAATAGTTCATAAGGTAATATTTTTCTACTCAAATAATTACAACATAGTAATTATATTTTCAGACATTACTACAGTCCCTAAACAAGAGATGTTATTCTATAAGATATCAAGTGGATCTTTACGCTTCCAAGTAAAGGGTCCACGTAATGCTGGTGTTGGTCTGGCAAAATCACCTCGTGAAGGAGATGTTGTGTGGGTAAGCTCTCAATTCAATTCATGTATTTTGTTTTCAAACCCTACAAATTCTGAACATTGATTGATAGTTAATAATGGGATAAACTTATTATTTATTGATTTTCAAATTGGGTCTTTTTGAATGATTATACATAAGAGACTAGATTGTATGCAACATATAAAGCTTCGAATATAGACATGAAAATCGTTTAAATTGTGAAGGTGTTCAATACAATATTAGCTTCAACCAAATAGCGACTAACATTAGTCAATACAATCTGCATGCAGTGTGGCGGAGATTGTATTGTGAGCCAACCAAAATGCTGGATGATTGTTTGTCACCAAAGCCTTGAATTAGCTTGTCTATTGCTGAACGGGCTTACTGCTGTTTGAAACATGGAAACTGTTAACTAAACAATTATATGTTAATAATATTGTTTGTACATCAGTTTATTATAGGAAAGGAGGGCTTCACAACCGTGGAAAAGAATTGTATGCAAATACAATCAGTACGCACTCCCGATATATTATCTGTACATGAATTTAGGGAATTCTGGATACAGTGGCATGATAACATTGTGTGCCTTGGGAGAGCATACGCAGAGGTTCCATTAATTTTATATCGGGATAGAACAATCGATCTCAAATATATTACTTTTGCTGTCTGTGGTAATGATATGTGTTCTCTGCAGTGGATGTTTGAAAGTAAGTATAGAATTTTTGCAATAATTTACATGATGGTGTCTAAATACAGTTTAAGGAATATTTAACAGCTTACTCCCATCGTAGTGCAGTTTTAGTTTGTATTAAATTATATTACACAGAAAAATTTCGAGTCTATCCATCCTCGACACTGAGCCCAGTTCCCCTGAGTGTGGTGCACCCTACTGAACAACAGACGAGGTTGTAGCAAACTGTCCCTCCTGGTGATCGCTGGGCTCTGTACCACTTAGTTCAAATCCGCGGTACTCATGCAAGATGGTGCGACTTGTCTGGCTAACTACCACTCTCCTAGAATCAACCCTGAAATGTTTACATGTTCGGTTGCAAATTCAAAAGTCCAATAATAAGTGGATCACCCGCTTTCTATTTGTTCGACAAGATGTCGATTAAGCCTTTAGTATTTGGTTGTCCATAAGCTACGGTGAACATTTACCATGAGATGGACCGTCTGCTCGCTTGTCACCTATAGACGACCTCTTGTCCAATGTTATGATAGATTTAAAAAATATATCTTATGTGTTCAGTGTTGACATACTCAGTAATACCTACTCATTTCTCGAATTTATGAATTTTAGTGCCACCCTTACGAGAACCGATAAGATTGAAGCCTATCTCTGATGGAATTCCAAAATGGGTGGCAGCTGATGTTCAGTTGCCTGATGGTGCTTTAATTGGAGGATTTGAGAAAGAGGTTTTATATATTATAAGAGCTAAACACGAGGGATCATTGACACCTGGCAAATTTCTTCCATCACATGGAGTTGGTTACATTTCTTGGGGAGGAAGGAGCCACGAAAAGAGTGAATTGGAGGTAAATTACTACTGTAGTACGGCAGGTAGTGTTGGAGAGATCTTTTTTTCACAAATTTGTCTGACTGATTCTATACTTGTATGAATGTAAGTCAATTTGCATTTTTTTAAAGATTTATTTGTAACCAAAAACAAAGTTACAATATTGTAATGATCGTAAACAGCTGCAATAGTAAAACTGTGTCGCTATTATTTACGCTCACCTCGGAATACAATATATAAGGTTAACGTTGTGTCATAGATTGCTATACATAGATGTGCCTTGAAATGTTAAAATAATCACACCTGGTATGATGATGAGCGTAAATGATAAATAAGGTAAATTAGATTTGATAGACAAATGATGTGCATAAATTTCTATGCCAAGCAATCCTAATGTTATTGACGTCCATTACTTAGTGTTTGAAATGTAACGTAAAGTATGGTATGTAACCTGCTTTCTTTTTGCAGGTGTTATGTGGGTATGATTGTATGTGGTTGCCGTGTTCCAGTGGAGTTATACCAGCAGGATCAGTGGAAGCCGGATACTCGGAAGGAACAGATCATGAAACATTGTATGTAGGGCGCGCCCGCTATAAAGATCACATCATACCTGGAAAAGTACAACCATCACATAAAGTTTGTTACATACCATGTGATGACAAAGAGCTTGCTATGAAACTGTATGAAATACTGGTTATACCGCACAAAAATGTACAGTGTGCAAATCCATCATTCATCTTCGATCATGCTAGAAGGATGCATTGAATTTATGATTATGTTATATTATATCTAAACTGGTGGGTATATGTACTTTAATCACACTCTTGGAACTCATATTCATTTTTTGCTATAAATGTTATACAATGATAAGGTGCATTACACATTTAAGTATTTCTTAACATACAAATATTTAAAAACTTGCCGTTTAACAATTTAATTGTTACATAATTAGGTTTATCTAACAGTGACATAAAAATGCCAAGGAAAGATCCATGATAAATATGAAACAACTAAATTTAAAAAACACGAGTGAATCATTATTTCATTATCATACTGTTTTCAATTAAATAAAACATGATTGAGTATTTTCTATTATACCGTGAATACAGCAGGTTTAAACTCTACAGCTACTCCAAAGTTCAACACCATATCTTAAAGTAGAAGCCACATTTAATTGCTTATATAATATATTCTTAATTTAGCTTTTTCATTTGTCTACACTAGGGATACGGAAATATGATTAATATTTTACCGGTTTCGGTTATGGGTATAAAATTATTTCGGAGTATCCGATTGTTTCGGTTAATTTCGGTTATTATATGATTTATGACTTAAAAAAATATAATGTAATTACAAAATTTGACTTTATTTCTAGGTAATATGTGATATTATAATCACAGAAAAAAAAAACAAATTAAATAATAAAACCTGTCTAAAATGAGAACAACGTGCCTAATGTACCGGCTCGGTCGGTGCAAACTTGTCATAACGCGCTTTATTCAGACTGCCCCTATCCGAAACTTTTATCGGTTTCGTTTACGATTCGCGGATATCCGATAGTTTCGGTTAAGGTTACGGAGTTCCATAACATGGTCCCTGACTCCCTGGTTTACACAGTGCAAATGCAAACTTGTTAGTTTTGCCTTTATGCGGGACTTCCATGTACATTTGTTATGCAATGCTAATCCCAAAAAGATAACCTGGTTAGGTTTAGTAAATATTTGTGTACTATTTGTAAATAAGTTTTTTTTGAGTATTTGTTAAATAATTATATTAAATTGAACTTAAATTTACACTTATTTTTGGCAATTTCTAATGTTGCTTATAATTTTGATTATGTCGTGATTAATATTTTGTTTATTTTTAGGTAGGACTATCGAAACATCGTCGGAGTATGATGTGCAATAATGGTCTGTTATCCTTCGCATATTCTTATATGTATTTTATTTATTTATATCAAATTCAATATACAGCAGGAATAAAATTGTTCCTAAAGTGCTACCTTGAGGGAGCCCAGTTGCTCTTATTTTATTTTCCGATTTTTATGATGGCTGTATGTTTTTTATCCAGTCGACTAATTTCACCACACTACCGTCTATTCCTTAGAACAAGTCAAGCGTAAACTAAGCCTCGTGTACCGTAAGTTTTATATTTTTTAAGTAAAATATAATGAACAACAAAGCCTTGCTCATATCGAAGAATATTACTACGAATTGTACTGATTTGTATTCTTGTATTTCTTTTGTCAACTTAAATAACGCCAGTGTTGATTGACTTTATGGAATCCATACTGTGTTACGAATGTATTATATTTGTATCAATATTTTATATTCTGTTATGGATTACTTTTTCTAACATTTTAGACAGTATAAGAACCAATGCAATAGGTCTACATTAAGTAATATATTATTTATTGGTTTAACTACGGATAGTTTTAATTAATATTCACGGGGTATTTATATAGTAATAAGTTTAAAAACATAAGCATAGTTATGTCAAATTGCAGAGTTTTGAAAAAAAAACGCAACAGCTCGTTTATAAGTATCAAGCTTGTATTATTCTTAAGCGATATTATGATATTGTGTATTTCTTGCTCTATTGGAAATAGATACACACTATATGTAGCAAAATTCGCTAATTCTGTGTATTTTTGTATTTACAGTAATGGTTAAATATAATACACATACCTCTGAGTCCAGTAATTCTCTTTAACTAATAAATAATAATAATAATTTACTGCATCACGTTTTAACAAAACTTGCATCTACGATATTATTTACAGCACAAGCTTATTTTCATTATTTTTAATTTTCTATCCTCATTTTTATTTTCTTTTTATGGAGAGCATAAATAAAAATTATTAATGTACCATGAAATATACTAAAACCACATATATGCGAGTATACATTCACAGAACTTTTTTATGTTCTCAGGGCGAAAGTCGTACTTTTTCCCAAAGAAATAAAACATGGCTTTTTTAAATTGTTCACAAAAACTAACTCGGATTGTGTATTGCTATAACTTAAGAGATTTAAGTTAAACAACTGAAATTTAACATCAGTGTACATTTTAAATTATCATACCTGTACTTGAATTCATACTAATTATATGATAATAACTATGTTAAGTATTGTACTTTTGAATTCTCTTGAGTAGTGGTAGTTTTGTAGAATGTTAATATTTAAGTCTCCTGTTAGGAATATAATAACCCTTTTTTCCTATAATGTTTCTAGTCTCGTAAGAAATATGTGAGGGTCAGAAATCTTGCAGTCTGGTATTCTGTATATACATATAACAATTCACTTCTTGTGTATAAGCTCTATACCGCATATTTCACAATTTTATTATATTCTAAATCTTGTTTACACAATATGCATATCCCTCCACGTTTTTGATCCCCTAAATTGACATTGTTAACGGAGAGGTTCACTGTTTCATATATTAACGATTTCACTAACAATAAGATGAACAACATCTATTTACTTATTACTTTCTTTTACTTTTTGTAATACGTTAATATAATCGCGTTTACATAGTAAACTGCAATATTCTGCTGAAATATATGAAAATTTGGACCGCAAAATACTCACAGGTGTTTTTATTTTAACGCGTGATATTATATTTTATTGTTTATTTTACGAAAAAAATAAAAAAATATTTTTTGACGTAAACGTCCATTTTGGTTGAGTTGTTTATTTTTATGTGCGGTAAAAATCTATTTTTTAATGTTAAAATAAATTAAAAATTGTTCTATTTGCGGTTGTACGGTTATTAATGTGACTGTGAATAATTCAGCTTTTGTTAACATGGTTTTTGTATATTTAAACTATATTCATATTATTTTCAGTAATCAATAAATAAGTGTATGTCAGTTTGTAGTGATTTGTTGTGATATATGTGACATGGGATAGATGTTAAATGTAACTTCCAAATAACAAATTGATCATTTTTATTATAAATTAACATAAAACATTACACTTAGACTAGTACCGTAATGTGATTAATTTTTTTTTGTGGATAATGCAAAGTTTGGACATAGTTTTTATGAAGAAACCAATTTCATCTTGTGTTTGGAAGTCAAGTCTCAAACATTTTTGTAATCTCGTCACAGCTCTGCTCTGCTAGTTTAGTGATCGATGTTACATTGTATTCATGATATCTTGTCTAATGGCTTCCAGTCAGTCAAAGAATTGCTACCCCAGCTAGTTGATGTGCCACAAATAACCAAATTTAATGTGTTTTGCGTTTAGTGTATTACTAGAAGTTAGGTTAAAGTGAGAAATATAATTGGACGTTATTTGTATGTGTATGTATGCATATCTTTCTTTTTTAATGCATTTACTTTATGCATGGTATCGCGTCAGACAGTAAGAGTAAAGAGAGATTTTGGTAACAGTACCACAGATATCCAATAAGTCCTTTAATTAAAGTTTTCCTTCTGCAACGTTTCGTTTTCCATTTCATTGTCTGGTCTTTGTATTTTTATTGAAGTACTTGTATTTTATCCCTTACATATTATGTAATATTTATAGTAAATCGTATATCCATTAATTTACTATTTATTAAACTTAATATGGTGCCAATGGTGGTTTGTTTCCCTTATCTGATCGTAGTCTGTGCGGGTCTCCCTACAACACTTATATGGTCCCTTATTGAATGTGTTGGGTTTAATGCATTTAATTTCGTATGTCAAACAATAATTAGGGTTTTACTGTATCGGTGCTTGTTCAGGTTTCAAACGGGAGCGATAGCGAGCGCGAGGTTGAAATATCAAAAATGTCGCATAAGTGTGGAAATGTTTACAGACAAAACAGGTGTAGCTTAAGTAGCTGTCAAAGGCTACTTAAGATTGACGGAGCGCGACGATCGCGGCAATCTGTCAAATGTCGGCTGCACGCACGATGTTCGAGCAGCATCAAGATCAACCAGTTTGAACTTCAACTGATAGTATCAGTATTGCTTATTTCGGAGAATGCACCTTTTGTGTTTAGGTAGGTATTTTCGTATCAGTTCCTTGTTAGAACAAATAAAAAACTTGGTTTTGGAAAAATGAATAGTTATTATAAGTTGTTTAATTCTTATTGAAATAGGTAATTGTTGGCTAAAAAAAAGACTAAACTGGGCTTGACTTAGAAACACTGTGTTTTAATTATGATACATTACATTTTTAGAGAATAAGATTTACATTAGTGCTGTTAATGACATAATTAATGTTTTTATTATATAATTTCATTTAGGTATAGGTTATATATTGTCCACAAATGTTACATAATAATTAGCATCAATATCATGTTACGAGGAAAAATGTGTTTTCTTTAAATAATGAGACTCATGCTAACAATTACATTTATTACCGCTTTTCGTAAGTACCATTATGTTTTTAAGTATTGAGTAAATAACCTGTAAGTAATTTTTTGGTACCACCCTATGAGACATTGAGTCCGATCTCTCTGTTTTTATTCCCGTTCCACGGTATTTTTATGTAATTCTAATTTTAAAACGAGAGCTATATTACGTATATATATTACAAATTAAAAAAAAATGAATTTTTCCTCAATTATCAAACGATTTTTTCTGCAATGAGTCAGAGTCGCTCCTGAACGATATATAAACGAAAGCTTATGTATATTTTTTAGGTATCAGGAATTTCTGCTATTGCTATCACACTATTGACTAAGGTTTCATAATGTATCGACAAACTTCTAAATTAGAAATATGACCGCTATGTTGTCGTGTGAGATATGAACGAGTACGGTTAGCAAAGGGAGATCTCCAGCCGAGCTAGGTGATTTTCCCTGGGATTTATTTAGTTCAAAATCTGTTGCTTTAGTTATTGTATACATACAATACTTTGTAGAAAACTTCGATAGTGGGATTCAGGTTAAGTCAGTTTTTCATGTCTTCAATTTGTGCGTAGAGTGGAATATTTCCGTAAATGTTTTCTTTTATTACCACAATTTTTATATAACATCTTTTACATATAAAATATTTAAGTAATATTATGATTCAATAAATATACAACAAGATTTAAGATATTGAAACAATTGTGGTTAGAAGCACGGTTGCATAACCATTTTCATATAACATGGTGAGTCATTTCTCTCCGTATGAGGTACTTTATTTGCAACCACTAAAGTTTCATACTTAGTTCTCTCCAACTCCCTCTCGCGGTAGGGCAGATAGCATGTTTTATACAACAAATGAACTTTCCCAACTATAAGATCGTTGCCTACCCATGCTCTTCCTATAAAAAGTGGTTCGTTGTGCACTTCTGAGTAACCACCAATAAAAGCGTTTTCTGGAATATTATTAATACTCGATTTGACCCACGTAACGTCGTAGCCACAAAGAACCTGGAACAAGTCATTAAGATTACTAAAAGGTGACGTACCTATATAAATATTCCGATATCTGCTTTTTCATTCTAGAGATTTCTAGAAATTCAAGAGACTTAAATGAAATAGGAGCACTATGTTTGCTTGACTTGCCTGACTCGCTTTGTTTTGGAAAATTCTTTTAATGGACGGATGAAAAGTATTAAATTAAAAAGATATTAACCTATAAATAAAACTTATAAATTATACCAAGAATCATCTAACTGTATTCAGTGGTTTATGTGTCACACATGTTCAGACAGGTAGATAGACAGACAAAAATTAAAAAAAAATATTTCACGTACAGATTTGGCCCTATTAGTTTTATTATTACTGTCGATGAAAATAACCTAACTCAAGAGTAATCAAGAAATAATGAATCTCCAAACTTAAATTCTTACCTCAAATTCATCTTTGGGAATTTCCTGGTGACCCCATGGTATAAATGCGAGTTGTTTTGATTTCACATATTTGCCAGGACACACCGAGCCTCTATGTCTTGCCCTGGCGATGTATAAAGGTTCATCTTCCAAGCCACCTATCAAAGCATCAATCGGTAATGTGCTGGCACTATCCATTTCTACCCATCGTAATTTTCCACCATTGATTCGTTTTGGAACTGTCATTGGACTATAAATAAGTGGTACAGCTGAAATTTAAAAATTAGATTATACAACACAATTGTTTTTATTGCTTATAGTTATAATAATCACAAATATTAATTTTGAGAAATTTTTGGGGGTAAGAAAAGTAATTGAAATACATCAGATATTCGGTACTGTATTGATGTCCTCAAGATGATATGATAAGTTGACCAAATTGCATATGTGAAAGACACCAAAAATTCTGTTTAAACATTATAAGTATAAACCATACATGTCGAATTTTAATTATAAGCACTCCATCAGTATAATCTTTGGAAAATAATTTAAGTATCTTTAACCAGCAAAAGAGCACACAAACTACTTGATAGTGCCAACCATCACCAATGAACATCAATAACAACAGCAACATAAACATTGCATTGGCAGTCACAAAATGAAGAATCAATTTTTAATTTGGTTTTCCAACATCGCAACCATTGCAATATTGCATTTCATAGTTGATTTTAAAATAGTGGTAACTAGCCAGACATTTACACCTTTTCGCCATACCATAATTTATATTATAAATAAACTGGGTGGCGCCACCGGCAAACTTCAATAAGAAGACCTAATGATATGGTCTTATTAATTTCGCAGCAGTGTGCACATCTGAGTAGGGGAGATATTTAATATTGAGACAGTAAAATTTTGACATTTAATGTCTTATATAGTAGTGTAGCAATTATGCTAAATATTGGGTACCCTGGCATAACAAATGGCATATAAATATTCATAATTCAGTTTTTTTACAACAAGTTCTAAATAATCCATTTTTATATTAAGTAACCCAATAATGTAGTAGTATTATAACAAAATGCAACCATACAAAAAATTAAACTACCTACTTTCCAATATTAGAAATTATGTCACCTACTTAATTACTATCTTCTCATCATGAGCTTAGAATGGATTAACAGTATTATCATCACACAAAAATATATACATACAATTCTGTAACATATCAAGAAGTACATTTATGGATTCACTGGAAAACCACACAAATATTGGGAGATGCTGTATTGTACACTCAATTTACATCACACTGATATTAATGTTTCGTTTATTATTATAATATTGTGTGAGCTTTGAAAATGTTGTCAACATTGAAAACTTTGTAAATGTATATTGTATTTGTATATTTACATATACAAATATGTACAAGATTAGTTACGATTATTGAAGCAAGCCTCACATATCATGAACAATGGATTCTAAGGTTAATTATGTTTGCCCACTAAAAGCATAAGCAAAGTAAAGAAAATGCAATAAATAAAATCACATACATTCTACATTCCATTCAATAGATCTGCCATTCTCGCTGCTTGTTTCAAATTTAACAAACCCAATCATCTTGTCAGTATTTGTATTTACTTCTGAATACCTCAATAATGCTGATTCATTTACCTTTCCCAAACAAATAACATTATTGTACCAAGTTAACAAAAAGTCATGAGTAACTTCTTCATAAAAATCAGATATTTTAAAATTTATCCTTTCATTGACATGTGCATCGAATAAGGTGCTGTTATTACTCAATGTAATCTGTAAAAAGCAATTCAAAGTTACAAAATTAAAGAGCCGTTCCATCTTAGAAGTAATTTTATGATAATAATATACTAAAACTAGTTTATAATTGCAATATTATCAGTAAGTAAAACTGTACCACCATACCATTGAGATGAACAAAATAATCTCATCAATCAATCAACACCATTATTATAAAGTAACGTGAAAAATCCTATACATATACAATAAGCATATTTACAATCCCATATTAGGATTTGGTATTATACAGATAGCATAAATAATGATACACAATATACATACATAAATCTTTGGCTATTGCATAAATATGTATTTTATTCATCCAAGGAACTTCTTTGGTAGGGACAGTTATTATCTAAGATTTAGAGCATTGTCAAGTGTGAAGTTTGCCCGCATAGAGAATGATGAGCTTTGTTATTTAGGGGGAGACCTAACTAAAGTGAAAATATAATAATATTATAAATACAAAAATTGAATTGTCAGTATAAAAATTGCTAAAATCATATTGCAAACAAGCATTGCCCAATAATATGAGTACTTTAATAAACATAAAGATATTAACTCTGCCTTAACATACATTATTTCAAAGAATGTGTCAAATGGTAGTGTGTAGGAGCTTACTTTAACAGTTTCATTTTGGTCTTCGAGATACAGATTCAGAACAATAATTTCTTTTGAGATTAGTTACAAATGTTAAATGGTTGTACAGTTTCCTCAAACCCAGGTGAGCAAAAAAAAAAATTAAACAAGTAAAAAAAATGTGACAATAATGTCTTTCAATTCTGAGTAGACAACTTACAATTTCAATCTTTAAACAATTGTGATAAATATGAAGGCATACATACTGTATAAGCTTGTTCATGTGGACATTCTTTCCTTAATAAATGGCAACAATAAACCCCGCCTCTTCCTGTAGGATATGAAATTGAAAATCTAATTCCACCACTGTTAGCTTTGATCACTTTATAAGGTTTTTCCAGGAATCCTACAGCTAAAAATTAATGTATGAAATTAAATAAAACACTATAATGCTAATCAAATTTTTTTTCTGGGGATTTATGGCTTTTGGGTTGGCTTTAGTATCCTGCGGCACCAGTATCTGGGTGATTTTTGCTTTATTGATAGACAGTGATGACACAAATCATAATCTAGTTGCTTATTGTGAGGAAATGTATCTTTTTTGAATAATCCTAATTTTAATTTTTGAAATTTGTAATTTAATTTTTTCCAAAAACCAACACGAATTATGTTAGTTATTAGAATTATATTAGGTATATAAAATTTATATTATTATATTTCATTTAATTATATTATATATAATCTTAATAACAAAATTATATATAATTATTAAATATAATATTATATACGCGGCACGTCGAAAACCCTTTACGAAATTTGGCTTGGTCCATAGGTTGTTTCTTTTTTCTGTTTTTTTTTTATATGCACGAATGTTGAGCGTTGAGAAAGAGCGCAAAAGGGATTTTTCGCGCCAATTTGGTTATTAGAATTGAGAACTGTGGGTTGTTGATTGTGATAGGTTAGGTTATGTTATATATATATATATATATATCTAGTATCGCCAACATTATTGAGGCCTATGCTTGTTCTAATGCTAATCGCTAATATAGGTTAGGCTATTAAGCAGTTTTCAGAGATTTAGCCTAATAAAGTCAAAAAATCTCAAAAATAAGGTTTTCCTCATCTAACCCCTTTAAGGCGGGGGTCCTTACCCCATTCCCTCGCTATCCCCCNNAATTCCACCCCCCTCCCACTGCCGCAGGATACTAAAGAAATACCTGGCTTTTTTCTAAAGAAACAAACTGTTAGACTTACCCAACTGTCCACCGTCGTTCATTTTGGTGGAAGGTGGAAAAGTTATAAGATATTTAAAACAGTTAATACTGTCACGTCCACTGCCTGAAATTGTTTAATATGAGATTGGATATTTTGATTTTATTACACAATAAATTATGTGTAGGTACAGCACTGTACTTTTCAGTATATAAAAATGTCCTCTATGACTGTACCTAATAAGAATTGAGAATAACTTTGTCAAAAATTATCTCACACAGAACACAGACTAGTCATATGTACTGACTAACAGTATATACAAATGTACTCTGTGTCTACAATGTGGTATTGTCTACTAAGGTACCTGCGTAATTATTACAAATATAGATAGTCATCTCTAATACGCTAAATAAAATAATGTTTTAATTAAATAGTGTGGAAAATAATTTAATTAAAATATATTTCTATTATTCCAAAATAAATTTTCACCTTACGATAAGTTTATGCTTGATACCACCAATATTACCAGATGATAAGCTATATATTCCAAAATGATAAACGTACTAACTTGATAATATCCTATTCATATTTTTCTTGAAGTACATTCTTTCGAGGTGAGTATAACGAATAATGACGCAGTATATAATTTTGTACCTGACACCGTGAAGTTTACCACGATTACCCTGGATCGTTCAATGAAGGAACGATGATAAGAAAATTAGGCCATACCTACTAGTCTAGTAGTCTAGTCTAGTTTAGCACATGATCTCCGAAATGTGTCTTATAGAAATCTGAAAGGCTGACTACTTTGGGTATGTTTTAGAAGCTTTAAAAATCGGTTGCCACCAAATTTATGTGATTGATAAACCTTTTTCGCTTTGACGTACCATCCAAACCATAATATGTAATAGATAAGTTTTGGCCACCAACTCAAATGTGATAATAATTCTTGGCAATGGGCAAACCTGTGCTTTGCACAAAGTTAAAAATTGGTTCGGTATGCAATACTATTTAACTAGTGGTATCCTATTGTTTTAAACTCTATTCTGCATCACGGGAGAATTAAATTAGTATCCTGTTCGCATCCATATTTTCCAAAACATTTACTTATTAAAAACTAATTATCACTTGCTTCACCGAAGGGAAACATCAGTGAGGAAACATGCGTAACTGAAATTTCTCCATAATGTTCTCCAACGTGTGTATAGTCTGCCTATGTATGCCTGTCTAATATGGTTGTAATCATGAAGCTTCGTTGCATCTAATTTAGGCATAGATACGATAAACTGCCCAGGGTTGAAGTCTATCATACCCACGCAAAAAATCACCACTCCCAACTTTCGTCAACTATTCGGAAAGATCAGGCCAGGAGATGCACCTTACCGGAAGTTACTTGGAAGCTTGCACAAAAGATTAACTTGGCAGACTCTCTTGAAATTGTTCAAGATGTCGAGACAAAGAGTAATTGTCTTCCTATTTTTCTAGAGTGTCACGCCTCAGATGTGAATATAATATTCTAACATGGATCCTGTTGACCGTTATTAACGAAACCCGTATTGCTATCTGACATAGCGCCTAGCTTATATGAATTATGGCATCGCCCTCAATCAAATGTTAACACATGGGCCGATCTTTTTCTTCTCATAAACAAAATATACTAGCGTACACTAGTACATTACGTTTGTGGTTTACAACTGACTTAATTACTGGCCGATAACTAAAGGAGTCAAGAAGTAAAATTCTTAAAATTAATTATTATTCTGTGATTAATTCTGTCAATCATTCAAAAATTGTTCACCAACAAATCTAACAACATCAGTAAAATTAACTGATAAAAGTTAAAGGGCTGTTTTTAAACTGAAGGGAAGTCCTTTGTGGACTCATTTACTCATTAGAGATACTATATTCAAAATATAATTATGGCTGAGGGTACCTCGTCGACGGAGCCGCCTGTGAGTGAATTGCCAATGTCCGAAATAGGCGAAGGTATGAACCAAAAAATTTAATATTTTGGGAATATATGTAGTCAAAAAATCATTATAATTATAAAAACTATTTTTATCTACTTCAATAATAATTAAAATATCAGATAAACCCACAGTGAAGCGTGGCAGGGTTTAGCTAGTAATATAATATAAAAGTTTGTTCATTTTTATGTTATAACTTTCATAACTTAACATTATTATTTTTATAAAACATAATTAGGTACATATTTTTTTTTTGGATGAAATAATGGTTTGCACTTGCCGAATGATTTAATACCATCATCGGATGTGATTGGTGCATAATTATAATATATTTAATACATGAAGAAAATCCTTTGTGAACCTTTTTCTCCTCTACTAGTCAACTAACTTTCTTTATTGTTTTGTTTGTTTTGTAGTTATTGCTGAGCTATAGTGTTATCAATACAATAAATTAGAAAATGAATGTTAATTGATGATTGAGGTCGAGTTTCGACCACTGGGCGAACACTAGTGTGCATAATTCTGCATGTTTCGCATAACATAAAAGTCTCCAGTATATAGCAATAATTTTTAATGAGCCAGTTTAACAAAGTTATCTGTTACTTCTGAAACTTTCTTTTCAATCACTCCAATAATCCTCAAATTATTAAGTGTATAGACAATATGGAAAATAAAAATTACATTTTCTTCATTCAAATAACATAATTTATGTAGAAAATATGTTAAGTACGAAAACCATGTCAATAAAAAAAATTATTAAGTTACATTGCCTGAAGTCTAAAAAATGTCTAACACCTCGCCCTCGCTTCGCTTCAGTAAACCTACGCTTTAGGTACGTTTATAAATAGCACCCGCATTATTTTAAAAATAAGTTTTTTCAGTTTTATAAATACCAAACATATTAATTCATTATAATAACTGCAAACAGGCAGTCGAAATTTTATTTACTGCTTTCCTAACAAAATATCCATAATAATTTTTACATCGTATGGTCGGCCAGACAAACAGACATAAATCATAATCAAAAAAAAAATATCCTCTATATCGGTGACAAAGCAAAACTACTTTAAAACTTGAATAAATTATATTATACAGATTTTGCCCCGTTACAATTTTATTTTTAGAATAAATATCCAGACCGATAATGACATTTTTTATCATTGCGTCGTCAATAGCAACACCTGGTCCTGGCGCTAAAACAACCGGATTTCCACCATATCCACCCTACGTCCCAGAACCTGCACCACCATCAATCGCAGACACTATATTTGCGGGCCGTGACCTTCGATTGCAACACAAGTCCACGCCACGTAAAGCTGTACGACCCCCTCCAAAACCTGCAAAGCCTAGGTAAATTTAGAGAAATTTGCTTCACAAATATTTGCAATATTTCACTCCGTAGTGTTTAATTCGGTCAACACAATTGGTTTTGAAGTTGAGACATACACGCTTGGATATCACCATTGCCCACCTGACCCGTAACATCTACATGTTCTTACATGCCCTACATCATCATTAGGGTGGAGCTGGCTAAGTAAGAATTAAATATTAGTTTTAGAATTAAAACTTGATTATGAATTTTTTGTTATCATAGATATTACACCTGTGTGTTGAGTTACTCACGATTTCTTTTAACAGTGATGTAATTAAGAAATACTTATAGATTATTAGCTGACGATAAAACACTGATGATTATGATTTTATTTTACCGCGATAGAGGTCCAAAGGCTACTGATGTGAAGATGACCAAACGGGCAACGCGTGCGCATGCTCGTTGTCTACGCCGTCACGGTGCCGTTCTCACTGACAGATTGGAGCGTATGTCCAAGCCCCAACGACGTCATATAATCTATATGTGGCGAGAGCATGCTGACACTTTACCTGCTGATACGGTAAGTTTATTATATCGTATTTGTGTAGTTACACAATGTTATTACAATATACCATAAAGTGTATGTAGGTAGCTTAATAACATTTTTAATGATCAGCTCTAAGTGGTTTTATTAAAGAACCTGGTCGTTAGAGATTTAGTGTGCATAATTTCAAAAATTTTGCCATGGCACCAAAAATGGTAATGCTGACCGTTCAACGGGATGACGCCTCAAAACAGTCACATGAACGTAAATCATTCTTTGTTGTTCGATATTCTTTCACTGAAAGACAGAAAGTTAACTGCTTATTGCTTCCAAATTATATATTTTATAGATTGCACGTTTACGGGCTATGCTAGATGCAGATGAACCCTTTAAACCAGATCAAGCTTATGAGTATTTTGTTAATCTACGAAAAACAAAAAAGAAGGCAGCAAAGTAAGTAACTTAAATGGTTTTAGATTAGATGACCTGAGGTCAACTAATTAGCCTAATTAGGTTCGAATATCGGTCTCCTGTATGGGAGACTCGGGTCCTGTCGAGTGAAGTTCTGCACGCACCTCTAAACCATTAACGCGCCTTCCGAAGTAACGAGGTGATCATATATTTGAAAAAAAATGTGAAGAAATTTTATTAATAAACAAAATAAAATAACCAAAGCGGATAATATAAATGATTTAGTTTTGTTCCTAATCAATGCACCCTTAGTTCTTTCTGTTCTATTCCTTAGAACAGACCTGATCATCTGTTGAAGTCGCATTGTAGTAGTGGTGTAGTGAGTACACCTACAGGTTAAGTTTGATATTGACAATTAGGATGCAGGTGAATCAAATAAAGAAGGACGTTTTGGCGGTATGTGCCGATAAGCGGTTTGTGTGGGCCCGCAACGCTACGGTGGCTTTCGCGAGGGGTATCCAGCAACGACTATCCAGGCCGGGCTGTTACACGTTAGCTGATGGGTAAATATAATATAATAATTGAACTTCATTGTTATAAATGAACTACCTGTTAAACACGCGCGTGTCTAAATGAGTAATTTCTTTTTTTATAAACAATTATCCATATAAACTATCCCGAAGAATTCTCTAAATGCTATTAATTTTTATTTGTACCCATTAGGGTTTTACTCTATTATACCAAACGTGAGACTATCTCATAATGTTCCAATCATTATCTACCTAGGATGTTGCGACTTTCTAACATCATTTTGGAAGATCTATGCGGGACCATGCATATGAGGACTCCCTCAAGGCGTTGTACTCACCCAAAAGCACGGTTTATGATGGAAATGTCCAATAAGGTAATGTTTTATTAAATTTCAAAAATATCTGTGCTAATAGCTTTTAAGAAGCTAAATCGTGTGGAAATGTTTATCAAATTTGATACAATTTTTTTAGATTTATTTTACATTTGTCTTATTTTATCATATATCTAATAAAATGTTTATTTATTTATGTTTACTTATTTACTTATATTAATGTTTCCCGATTACATTTCACAATACAAAACGCACACTTTATTAGATCGCCGTTTGGATCGACGAAGTTATTGCTGAATCTGATGACCGAATGCTTATGATGGACTTCGACGAAGATGACGGTATGCCACTTTCTAAATCGCACTTCTTTGTAGTTAAGATTTTGAAACGTTCCTCAAAATCAAGTGGATAATCGGCCTGTGCATCAATGAGGTGTGAGGTATGTCTTTCTCTTTTCTGAGAAGAAGTGAATCGGAGCGCGACTGATGGTGACAAGGACGGTGACGATGTTGGAAAAAGTGGTTCATCTACCACTCAGTCTACAGTTGGTGCTACTGGCGAGACTCCCTCAGCGACACCTGGAGAGACTCCGGCTGTCACACCAACTTCAACATCACCAACAACAACTCCTAGGGTGTCCAAGACCGATATTGCTAAAGAATAAAAGTAAGTTAGTCAACTCCTTGAGTAAATAATTTACTTTACTATAGATACATTCGTGTACATATAAAAAAGTCGTTTTTTTATGTTAAAAGCCGACAAACGAGCAGACGAGCCACCTGATGGTAAGTGCTCACCGTCGCCCATGGACATCAACAAGACCAAAGGTATCACTGATACGTTGTCGGCCGGGAAATGAGAAGAAGGTAAGAAAGAATGTACTGGCTCTCAAGCCCCCAGCCGGAACACGACGAGTCGTTTGGCGGCTGACTCAAGCAAGAGGGTGGTAGCTAGCCAGGCAGGCTTCACAGAAATATAATACCTCTAATAATATTAATGACTTAATAATAATACTGATAATATAATCCTTACGTGAAGCCCTACCACCAAGCAAGCTCGCTTCTGTCGCCTCTTACGACACCCTGTTCTACCAGCATGGGGTTGGGGGGAGTATTCTAGGCCGCCCCAATATGGCACGACATTAATAAAATGTTTCATATTTAAAAAATTAAAATTAAAAAAATTACGATCTTTTCGGGTTTATCTTGTATTGAATATACATTTACTTGAATTATGGGCGAGTAGGGGCAGGGTCGCCATGACCGGTTGATCCCATAGAGGCAGATGGATGATCTTTTCTCTGGATTCTGAGTGACTTGTATTGTAATCTTAGTAATTTTACCACTAAATCTACGATATCCGAATATCTAACTGCGGCCCTTATGTCTTACAGAAAACATTTACAAAATCATTCAAGCATATTTTATTTTGTTGATGATAGCTGCTCGGCAGGTTTATTGTTTTTCACCTTGTAGTTTTCCTGAAGTGTGCTACTGGGTGTTAAAAGCGTTTTTATTATTTTTCTCAATTATGAAAGTTTTATAATAAAAAACTTTTACAAAAATAAATTGATTCATCTTTAAAAAAAAAATAACGCTTGCACACTCACTTCCCAAGCCCAGGATACTTTGTGCTGCGATTGGCACAGACATACGAATGATAGATACATCGCAAACAAATATTACCGGAAACCTGTACATATCCGTGGCTTAAATGTACATATCTCCCTGTTAATCGAACCCGATACCTTTCGTTCGATAAACAAAGTCGATATCAGATATTCTGCACCAAATTGTTTTTACCATTTTTACAGATGTAACAGGAGCAGACGAGGCAGGTGACGCTGGTTTTGCTGATGACTTCCTTAATATGATGGGCGGTGTACGTATAACTATTTTAATTAAACTAATAACTTTCCTGCGAGTAAATAAAGTTGAACTTAATTATAAATAAATTATTTTAATAGGAAAAAATAAACATTGAAATCAAAGGAACATTAAGAAACTTAGAAGCAGTCCAAAATGCTGATGTTGTCATTAAAAATATAGAACTAACTGATCCAACTTGAGGATAAACTTTTTTAAATAGTTTAACAAATGGAAATATAACTGCAAAATATAGTTCAGCCGAACAAGCAATTGCAATTTCGAATGTAGACACACGTTTAGTGACTAAAAAATTAAGCAATGAAATAAAAAAAATGTAACCTTATTGACGTTTTTATTTTCTCCTCTTACAAGTGAACACGGCTGTCGAAGGTAAATAAAGCTTTACTCTTATTATTTAGGACAATAAACGATCATTCTTCATTTTCCATCAATTTTACATTTCATTCTGCATTTACTTTTCAATCGTGTTCATTTGTACCGAGGTGGAGAATGAAGGATGGATTTTGTTTCCATTAAATGCTTTTTCGCTCGCATTTTGTGTACTTAATTTTAATATAAATTTTCTTTAACAGGGAGGTCTTCTAAAAGGTCGTAAGTATTCCACGATAACCTTATGATACCTCTTAATTTTATGCAAATAATTCTCTAATGTACACATATATTAATATATATCAATTATTTTTTTTGTAACATAATGCAGCTCAGCCGGCGTATTTGAAGTTCACTGGTAAGTATCTACAGAAGATGTTATTTTTGGTTTACAAATTCAAATGAAATATAATGCAAAACTAAGAAGTAATATTATTTTAAGGTGAAATGTTGGAAGCATTCATGATTTTGACTGATTCAATGTACAAGAAGGGAGATGAAAATTTGCTTTCGCATGGAAAGTTTAGTCAGAAATACTCAGAAGGAGCCGATGAGTACGATATTTATTAACTTTCTTTAATTAACAGTATTTAACATTTTAAATTAATTTTTTATGGTATAGATTAAAACAAGCAACGGATTTCACTGCTACAGAATTTAATACAACATTAGCAAATCAGTTGAATAATGATCTTACAATAACCGCCAAACCGAATACTCCGAAGAATATTGACCCATATATGAAAGGTATTGTTTATAACTAGATAAATTAATTGTACGAAATATGAGAAAAAAATCAGTGATTGATTTACGCTTTCAGAAATGGTTAACATTTGCGGTAATTACTTGGCTCAAAATGCGGAATTCAATAGTAAGTTTGGTTGCCAATGTCACAATTAAATAATACTTATAGTTAAAACAATGTCACTTATTTTTGTGATTGATAATAATTTTTAGAGGATAAAGGGCCTGCTTTCAAACTGTTGGTAAAAACAATGAGAACCAAGCCAAATGATCAATTATATCAGAAAGAAAAAACTAGACGCACTTATGCAAGGGCTGCAACGGAGTAAGAAGTTTTATTCAATCGACCTTTATGTTCCTTGAATTCATGAAAACAGTAAAATATTTAATTTATTCGCAGGTTGGAAGATGCAAGAGGCTTAGAAAGTGATCATGATGATCCTAACCTTTCTCAAGAAATACATTCAAATTTATCTAAATTAGTTGAAAATATAACTCCAAACGAGTTAAAGACTGATATGACTGGTGAGAGTAATATGGCATATTGTGATGGCTATAATAATAATAAAAGTGATACTCTATGTTTTATTTATGATTTTCAGAAACTTTGGATCTGTGTTCAAAATACCTGTCGCAGTGTGCAATCGATGAAAGTAAGTATACTATACTGCACCTACACATATCCACCAACCGACTGATTGTTTAACAGTTGTTGTAATTCTGTTGACAGTTGAGCGTGGTCCAGCGTTTGATATATTGATATCTGAATTGCAAAGATGTGGAGGAGACAGCTTCACACCACAGTATCCTTGTGTAGATTCGAAATTTGCGGCTGCATATGTGTACGCTTGTATAATTTTAATTATAATATCTTGTTTCTTTAACTTGTCGTTATGGAAATACTTATTAAATATATGGATGCAATACTGTTTAAGGTTAAAGTCGGCCCCCGGATTATCTAACATAAATCCAGACCCAAATACTGCTCCACTGTTCATGGCAGCTTTGCATAGCGCTGTCGATGTTGCTACGCCTAAAGATCTTAAAAATGACATGGCTCGTATGTTATTTATGTATATTTTATTCAAGTTTTTGATTATTTATTATAAATTTGTTTATTTAAACAAATATTATGCAATTGTTTTCAGAGGTTATCGAACGGTGTGCCAATTATTTGTCGGCATTTGTGAGGGACAGGGGTAAGTTTTCGTTAATTTATTGTTTTAATATGTACACTCGTGCAATAATATTTTATTTAGGTTATATTCAAGTTTTGTCATTATCGTTCTTTCCCCGATCCAAATATGTATGCTTACAAATATTTATTATGCTAGCTGACGAATAAATAAACAGATGGGAATGGCAGAATTTATATAATTAATATTTATTCTTTAATAAGAATCTCGAAGCTAAGCTTTGAGTCGAAGCTAATCTCGACTGTTTATGGTGATACGGTTTTTTTACCTGCCTGACTATAGTATAATTTTTTTCTCCGTGCAGTTTGCGTCAAAGACGTTGGAGCGGTAAAGCGAGTATTTTGCTCTCTCTCCCACTCACGGGCCTTATGCGCGGGCGTAGTGATGCGCATTATTGTTGTCGATAAGCGTTATCGATAGTCTATTTAGTTTTATCATTTAGTTTTGTCAAAAAACTATAAGTACAAACTATAAGTACATTTGTTTTTATCGATAATGGCATTGCGCCCGCGCAACATGCTCACCGCCCTAGCCGGCTTATCTATTATGACCCAAACTGCACGGAGAAAAAAATTATACTATAGCTAAAATCCTCCTTCAACCTTGAAAGTTCCAATGTCGAAGAATTAGTAATAAATAGATTCCCCGCTTGTATCATGATCGGCAACGCGTGGATGATTCATGGGTGATGGTCTAATCGTTCGGCAGTTATTGACATAAAAGTCTGTACTAATTAGTTAAGTTAGTGAACATACGAGACGTGGATCTATTCTGAAATACCACTACCCAAAATGTCAGTTCTATTCAATAAACAGTCACAAGAAAATTAGTGCCAAAATTGAAATGAGTGTAAAAATGAAGTATTAAAGCATATTCGTCACATAGATTCATTGTGAGTTAATGTAAAATTATGTTCATAAATTACCTAAGTACTAATGATTAAAAATTTTGACTGTATTGAGGCGGCCTAGAATACTGCCCCCGATCCCATACTAGCAAAACAGAGTGTCGAAAGAGGCGACAGAATTCAGCCTGTTTGGTAGTAGCGCTTCGCACAAAGATTATGTTACAGTATTATTATTAGGTCATTAATATTATAACTGGTATTATTATCTTTCCGTGAAGCCTGCCTGGCTAGCTACCACCCTCCTGCTTGAGTCAGCCACCAAACGACTGGCTTGAATGAGTGTTCCGGCTGGGGGCTTGAGAGCCAGTTCTTTCCTTCTTACCTTCTTCTCATTTCCTGGCCGACAACGCATCAGTGACACCTTTGATTTTGCTGAAGTCCATGGGCGATGGTGACCACTTACCATTAGGTGGCTGGTCTGCTCGTTTGTCGGCTATTAACGTAAAAAAAAATATTGATACTCTTTAATTCCATTGACTAGATTTTCAAAATTATTTATATTTTAAGAAATTAAAAATCTTTAGACCCCACGAGGTGAATGAACTAAGGAAGTTAAACCAATTTTATTGATGGTAGTTAAATCGTATCCAAACTGAATAAATTACGTATTCATTAATTTTAAACATTACTTTGTAGATAAAGCACTGCAAACTTTATTGAAAATGATGAAAAGCAATCCAACGAAAGAAATCGCTAAAAGAAACAATTATACAATGACATATGGAACAGGAGCTACAGAGTAAGTAATCGTTAGCGCTTTACTTAAAATATATATTACTTTATTTTATTTATATTATTACTTCTCAGAGTCGAAACAGCGCCAATCATAGTTCCATTTATGCCGGTCAAAGATATTGCCGATGAAGCTAAAGAGAAGTTGGTTAAGGACATGGAAAACTCTACTCCTCCAGAATTAAAAATCGCTATGAAATGTAAGTGTTTAACACCTTATACCTAGTACCAAAACATATTTGTCAAGAACTTCACGAATTAGTAACTTTCTTCTGTCCTCCTACAAAACATATGTGAAAATGTAATTAGTCTCAAATTGGGGAATTTGTTTTTTTTTTCTAAAACACTAACTTCTTACACAATTTATTACAGCAATGGTTCAGGATGTAGCTCGATATTTGTCCCAGGGCGTAGCACTGCGAAGTAAGTAATATTTCTTTAAATAAGGTTAAAATTATATCAATCACAACAAAATAAAAATATTTACTTGATTTACCAGGTGGAGTTGCTGGCGAACGTTACCCTTTAAATTTTTTGGCTGCTGTTAAGAAATCACTAGGCACGAGACCTCTTTTTAAATATAAGGCTTACGGTCAAACTTATTCTGATGGAGCTGAAGTGTAAGAAGATTATTAGTATATAGGTAACGATAATTTAATAACTTTAAATATTTATTATTATTCAATTTATTTTTTGTTCATAGGCTTAGGTATGCAGGCCATTTGGAATCTGATCCAAAAAACGAAAATTTACAATATGAAATTACATCTGAAATTAAGAGAGGAGTGCCTATAAGACTTGCACCGACACTGGCTTCTGGCTTAAATGGTAGGATAGATATAATCATCACTGTTATGTTGTATGCAGATCAGTACTGAGAATCACTAAGTTGAAATCCGTTTTCTCAGATACTATCGTGGAAGCTTCAAAGCATTTGGCTAACGTTGGAACCAGAAAAGGTTACTAAAATAATAAATTTAAACATCTAATACATGTTCATTCTATAATAGTTTCGATAATTATTGTATATATGATTGTTAAGGTGAGGCTTTGCAACATTTAGTTAATATAATGAAGGAAGAAGGCGAGGCTTCGCTTGGCATTATGCAAGGCTATCAACAAACTTATAGCGATGGTGCTAGGAGGTAATTATAAATTGTATACGAATTACTGTACTAAATAAAACTAACAATTATTTCGTGTACTAAATATAGGATAGTGATTTTCAGAATCGAAAACTCTACAAGCCTCACAAATGAAAAGGTAGATAAAGGAGTATATGAGTCAGTTAGAGGAAAACTTACGGCTCTCGTTGAAAAGAAGCCTGCTCCAGAACATGCCAAATATATGCCAGGTCATGATTAATAATATATACCAGTTTTTCTCAGATAGACAAATGTAATAATAAAAGTCGATTGACAATATATTGTATTGTATTAAAATGTAATTGAATGTTATCAGATATCGTGGATGAAAGTTCGAAGTTTTTATCGGCGCCTTTTCCAGAAAGTAAGTTATACAAATATTTTATTCCTTGATTATTGCTGATAAAATGGTTTATTTTGAGTTAACTTTAAAATAAGTACAAAAGTAATCACTAAACATTATATATAGGTGATTTAGAAAAACGCCAGGTACTTGCTGATTTAATGGCACGTAAAGGTGATGAAATTTTACGTCAAGAGGGTATTTACAAAATGACTTACACTGAAGGCGGAGAAGAGTAAGTGATTAATACCAACTCAATTAAGAGAGGTCAGTGCAATAAAATGCTTATATTTTGAGCATCTAATTAAATTATTACAGGATATTAAAAGCGCCTGTTGGGGTAGTGACGGCCAAAGATGAGGGAAAAAAGAAGGAAATGCTTCAGAAAGTGGCTGCAGTAATACCGGAAAAGAAATTACAAGATGCCTTAAAAGGTTTATATATATTACATAGCTTGGCAAACATTTGCATATGTAATATTTTTGGTATTATTATCGAAATATACACATTACCTAAATGTATATTTACAGATCCAGTTGAAGAGGGTTCAGCTTATTTAACAGACCTGATTAAAGGAAGAGGTACTTGATAAATATAAATTGTTCGTAATGTATATCAATATTCCAGTAGTTAATTTTAAAAATTTGACATTTAGCCGAGGTGATGAAAGTTTTACATGACGAGATGAAAAAAGAAAATAGTAAAGACTTTTTGATCGTCGGTAAATTTAAGAAGAATTATTCCGAAGCGGCTGAAATGTGAGCTTTATTTTGTTGTTATGATAAATGATAAACATCATTAAAAATACCTATATATACAGTGATAAATGTAATTTAAAATTTTTGTGTTTAGGTTACAATCTGCGCATCATTTTGGTGGAGAACACCCTTCTCCTGTACTAGTGGATAAGGTTGCTGATAAAGTTCATAATCTCTCAACTAGTTCTGTTTCAGAAAACGGAAAGCCTTTTATAAAAGGTACAATATTTGAAAATAATATTGCGTATCAATCAGTTATATTATTGTAACAATTTAAGATTATTGATAATAATATGATTCGAATAAACATTTTTCAGACACTTCTGATATAACTGTCGATTATATAGCCGGTGTCGCTACAAGCGAATGTAAGTATAATTTGGTGATAAGTATTTATAGTATAGTAGCCGTATTGGGGCGGCTTAGAATACTCCCCCAATCCCATGCTGGCAGAACAGGGTGTCGTAAGAGGCGACATAAACCAACTTGCTTGGTGGTAGGGCTTCGCGTAAGGATTAATTATCAATATTATTATTAAGTAATTAATATTATTACTGGTATTATTATCTTTTCCTGAAGCTTGCCTGGCTAGCTACCACCCTCCTGCTTGAGTCAGCCGCCATACGACTCGTCGTGTTCCGGCTGGGGGCTTGAGAGCCAGTACTTGCTTTCTAAGCTTCTCATTTCCTGGCCGACAACGCATCAGTGATACCTTTGGTCTTGCTGATGTCCATGGGTGACGATGACCACTTATCATCAGATGGCTGATCTGCTCGTTTGTCGGCTATTAATATAAAAAAAATATATATTTAATAATTTTCTTTCCAATAAATGATATTTTTATAGGTGGGTTAGACGCAAAAGCCTTAGCTGCTTTGGACAATGGCGCCCATCAGAAATCGGGGTATGAGTTTCTTAGTCGATTAATTTGATTTGGTTGACCAATTACTAGTGTAATAGAATGGGGTATTTGTAAAACGATTTAATAATGAGGCATAACAAATTACTTCTATAGTATATATAAATATACTGTTGTTATACATTTTGCGGACATTAATGATCCAGCAGGATTTATTTTATCAAACAATACTATTTAGAATAATAACATTGGAATTCAATTCGATTACAATTGTATTCTAAAACATTATTCATAATTTTAATTGTAAAAATTTTGTTCTGCGCCTAACAGTAGTACTCAAAGTGTAAAAACACCAACTGCAATAACTGCAACAAGCGCCCCAAGTCATCCAGTTTCTCACACTGATACCGGAGCTGCGCCTCAAAGAGCTGCTAGGCCAGCGAGAGACAAGGACGAAGAGGAAAGAGGGCTGCGTGCAGAAGCCGAAGCTAGGAGAAGAAAGCTGGAAGCGGAGAAAAGACGACGGCCTCCGGCAAGTATGTTAATTTATCATATCTTATAATATAAGTGTTTATTTATTTATCTTATATTGATGATACCGGCTGATTGTAGGCCTTCGGGCGGTATAACAACTTTCAACACTTGAGTTAGGTATTAAGCCCGCAGTCAATCTTTCGATTATTATTCAGATTTGCATTATCATCACTTGAATTGAAATAAAAACTATTCTAATGATGAGACCAATCATTTTTGTTACAGTTAGCGGAGCGCTCGGTAAGTTGAAAAATGTACCGTTTACATATTTTATATGCAGATTTAAATACTATTGTTTTTTGGATCGTTGGTAACTGTTTTCTTTGACCGTAACCAATTTGTTTTGTTATTATATAGGTATTATTAAAATATTAAAAAAAAACATATTTAACGGGATATAATAGTTACATGAAAATATTTTAATATTTTTCAAAATAATTCGTCATTAAAAAGTTAAGATATGACAGATTATGCAAATACAAAATATGATAGAAAAGCAAATTAAAATTTGGTACTTTCGTGGTTAGTTTACGCTACTGCGTTGACGGACAAAGAATGTATTTTATCAGCTGTATGATAGCGTAACACGTTTTTCATATTATTTGAAGCCATATTAAATGTTTGATCGCTGGTTGCAATGTGTGGAAGGTGAGAATTTCTCATCGGCAAACCTGCTCATTAGTTCACTTGCATGGTAATCCACAAATCTAAGAAAATCACTCTGATTCCGCGGTGTATAAATTATTAAGGTAAATGAACCATAATACGTATTAAGTCATGTGACCAACCAAAATAATTACCTTCTTTCATCGTTAAGCCACTATTAAAGAAAGGAATATTATTTTTGTGCCTTCCGTTATTTATAATTTTTTGATTTTCCGCAAAGCAGGATTAAGTTATGAATTTTAAAATATCAGGGTACTTACTAGACCCATTAAATTTGCGTAAAGAGCCGGATCTCGAGCGGGAACAAGCTATGCAGTTGTTGCACAGTGCACTACGCGCACGTGGTGGGGAGATGTTATACAAACAACCACACACAGAGCTGACACACGCACAAGCCTCCGAATGGTAAGATAATTTATGCATATGTAGTCGAAGGTAAAAATTATTACCCGGTATACCTATTCTATAGGAGAGGGGTAGCTGGTTAGGAAGTTAATGCACACACTGTTACAATGTACACACACCATCGGGATGAAGCACAATATCTAGTAACCTAACAAAAGGATAGATTTGAGGCTGTTTTACTCGTCCGTTATTTAACGGATGCACCACGGATGGAATCACTTACGCCCCGTTAATTTTTAATAAGGAAAGTAATCTTTATTTCAGAGTTTTAAGTTATTTGAGAGCCTTAAATTTACAAATAGCAACCGCACCCGGAACAAATACAAATTTTTACAATTTTTTTGTGACATTTCATAAATCACATATAACTTGCGCCATTTACTGTGTTATGGGTCATTTTTTCTAATAACGTTTTAATTTATTACAATATACGCAGAAAAATATTCAAAATTTAATTTATTATCCCATTAGTTACCTTTCATCCCTCTTAACACAGACTAACCTCTTAATTCCACGGGACGAAAATTATCCAATATGCCAAGTACCTATCATATAATACAGTAAATACTTGTTCAGTCATATCCGCGTGATATATGTAGATAAGTTGCTTATAATGGAATATCAAATTTCTTACCTTAGCAAATTTCTAATTTAAAATATCAAATGTATATTATAAATCTTGCAACAAATACCTCAAGCGATATAATTAAAACGCAATTGGTAATTGTAAAATTATGTCAATAAACAAATTTATATTCCGATTTTTACTCTTCGACTATATTTATATATATATTATGTATTTGGTAATAATCAACACCTAAATGTTAAAAATGTAGGCTATCCATGAAACCACCAATGAAAGTGGACAAGTCTGTGAAAGAGTCTGGCGACACCGCACGCCTCCACAAGAAGTTTGAACGAAAACTTAGCGCACTCGTTTCCAAGAACACTCCATCTGAGATGCGGGATACCATGCAAGGTAAAGTTAATTATTTCTACCGTTCTGAGGCGTTGTTATAAAATATTAGCTATATATATATTATTATTGTATTATATTCTTAGGCTTAGTAATCACCGGTTCCGATGTGGCTCGTTCTTGGTTGGCAACGCGTTGGTAATGACTTTGGTGTTATTGATGTTTATGTAAGGTGGTGACCACTTACAATTAGATGGTCGGTTTGACTCCAAACTTTTTGTATAGTGACCAGTCGGCTCAGATTATGAAATTTAATTTATTTTTACTTATTTGTTTTCTTATACAACCTTCATACGTTTTGGCCGTATTTGGACAGCCTAGAATACTCTTCCCAGTTCCATGCTGGCTGAACAAGGTGTCGTAAGAGGCGACAGAAGCCAGCCCGCTTGGTAGGTTTTCGCGTAAGGGTTATATTATTAGTATTATTATTAACTCATTAATATTATTACTGGTATTTTATTATCTTTCCGTGAAGCCTGCTTGGCTAGCTACCACCCTCCTGCTTGAGTCAGCCTCCAAACTACTCGTGGTGTTCTGTCCCAGCCAGAAGCTTGAGAGCCAGTACTTTCTTTTTTACCTTCGCATTTCCTGTTTGACAATACATCAGTTACACCTTTGGTCTTGCTGATGTCCATGGGCGACGGTGACCACTTACCATCAGATGGCTTGTCTGCTCGTTTGTCGGTTATTAACATAAAAAAAATGTATTACCAATATCACGGTAGAATCAAAGTTTGCACTGATGCAAATTAAAATTTAGCTCTGTGCATGTGGAGATTCTAAAATGGTTAAATTTTCTTTTACAGACGTTGTTATCGAGTCGGCAAGAATACTTTCG
Source organism: Megathymus violae (assembly GCA_003671415.1). Taxonomy (NCBI): domain Eukaryota; kingdom Metazoa; phylum Arthropoda; class Insecta; order Lepidoptera; family Hesperiidae; genus Megathymus; species Megathymus violae. The sequence continues at coordinate 1,501,850 of PDGT01000063.1, read as the reverse complement.
GAGTATTTTGTTTCAAAAAGTAAGTCTCGCGACACTCGGCCGTTCGCAAACTCATAATACAATATTACACATAGAATACAATATAATACATACAAATTTTCTAATGGTATCTTAATTAGCCCTGACGGTCATTAGGTTACAAGGCACTCGTCCGGGAAGCTCTCATTTCGGAGATGCAGCAACGCGGTAATGAAATTCTGATCGAAGTAGACGGTGCTGCTGAAACTTTCTTCTTTGCTGCCCAAAGGTCTCTGATTATTACATATACCTAAATGATAAGTGTTCACGAGTAAAGCTGAATTCATGCAATAATTATTTTTTTCCAAAATATAGTAATGTGTTATGCATCACATCACATGCCTGCTATATGATTTCCTGTCACAGGGGACTGGTGAAGTCAATCAGTTAATCTGATTTGTAACATTTTCGCAGTAACCGTAATTTATGTTATTAAATTGAAATATCAGTGTAAAATATAAATCTAGTGAGTCAGGTACTCACAGTTATAGGTAAAATAATTGAATTTTTACATAAATATCTATACGGTTGGTAGTCACGGTCGCTTCCAGAACTACAAGATCAACTACATGATCGACATGGGTTATAAATTAATAAAAAACAACCAATTAGCGTTTTAAGAATGCAATGATAACAATTACTGGTTGAACTAAACACATCACTACCATCATTTGACATCTTAAAAAACTAAAATACAATACAATTTTTTTTAATACGCTTAAGGCTGAAGAAGGCGAAATCACTTGATGTGAAAGAACCTTGTGGTCAGGTCTCGTACAACTTGACGAAGAAGTTGGAAGATATGATCCGGTGTCGGTCCATGGCTCGTAAATTGACTACTGCAATGAAAGGTATAGTCAGTATTCCATATGTTAATCCAGAACAAACAGGTATTCGAAAAGTTTAAGGAACCTAATGTAACTGTACTGAAGTTAGATGTAAACTTGCATTGCATGTAATGGTATATGAAGAAGACATATAAACTGATGATAAGCAATGTACATTGAATACATGCGTCAAGTAGCATAAAATTTTGGCGAGTGATTCCTAAGTAAGAAGCGAATTTGTGCTAATTTTACTAATTTTTGACTGAAATAATGCCAATAAAAAAATGTTATTTGGTACGCGGATATTAAAAAATATATAAAACTACTAGCTCACCCGGCAAACGTTGTTTTGCCATATAAATTATTAATGATATATATCGCTAATTATAAAAAAATGACTAACAAACAATATCAATTCCTTAATGCAATAGAGTGTACAATATTTTTTGTTATCCCATCTTTAGCTAATACAAACAAACTGGAAGATTTGCCCACTCGAGAACATGCCACATATAATTATCCGTGTGAAAAACATGGTGTGATATGGAATCATGATAAATTTATTTGAAAATAACACTGAAATAGTAAAATGATAATTGTAAACGTCACTATTACGATTGATGCACAAACAATAAAAACAATGGCCGAAAATTGTAGGTAGTGAGAAAAGAGATCTCATCCCTACTCCGTGTTGTTTACTGGGTCAGAAGTGACACCGGTAGACGCCTGGCGGGGATAACTTATCAAGTGATAATTAAACAGTTATCGACCTAGGTTGAAAATTATTGAATTACTAATATCGCTATTAAAAAATAGGGGTTCATGGTAGAAGGGTAAAAATTTAGGGTGTACGTATTTTTTAATGCCACATCATAAAAAAATAAAAATAAAAAAAATTGTCCAAAAAATAAACAAATAAAATCTGGGGTTCTCAGATCTACTGAATAAACATATAAAATTTCATCAAAATCGGTCAAGCCGTTTCGGAGGAGTAAGGTAATGAAAACTGTGACACGACTATTATATATATTAGATTTATTTATTTTAATTACCTTTATTGACCAAAGAAAACAAAATCATGATACAAATGGCGAGCTTCATGTTTAATGCATTCTCTACCAGCTAGCCATCGGGCTAAGCAAACAAGCACGAAAAGTGGCTTATTAGTTACTTAATAACACTTTTCATTTATGAGTACCCCTCGCCCGATAACTCCATATCTACTCCTAAAAATGTGTCTCGTTTCTCTTAAGGTGTAGCACCGTAGTAAGTAATATATAGTATAGTAGTAAGTAATAATAGTTATAAGGTTAATTTTAAACTACATATTTTAGACATAATACATTATAATAAAGTTTATATAAGTTAACTGTTTTAACTTCTTTATATTTTTGCCATTACCAATATAATTGTATCGTACCCCCAATGGAAACCCTCGTACCCCTCGGGTACGCGTACCACAAGTTTGGAATTGCTGGTCGAGTAAATGAGCTTTTAATCGTTCTTTTTTATACATATCTCAAGTTAAAAAAAATTTGTGCAGATCACATCAAGGAAGCGGCTGATTATTTATCGGAACTGGTAACAAAACCAGGTAAGTACATGTATCGTCCACATTATCATATAATATATGTTGGTAGTTTTTAATGGTAATTGTTAACTTCAGATGAACAGATTGAGGCTTACGTATCCTTACTGGGCGAAATGGAGACGGCAGGAGACAGCCTTCTTATCGAAGGGAACATCCCAAAATCATTCAAAGAGGCTGGAGCTTAGTTAGTATTTCAAAATAACAGGCTTTTTTTAAGTTATAAAGTTTAATTGACTAAAATTTGTTAAGGATCCGCTAAAGTATAATCATTATTTATAAATTTTACAAGCATATCTTTTTAGGGTGTTTCTTCTTTTCGGAGTTGTTTAATTTGATTAATACTCTTTTTATTATTCATATTCCTTTAATTTATAAAAAAATTCATGGTTTAAACGACGTCGGTTCTGGGGTTACTTTGAATTCAATTAAACATGTTTATTCCCGACTATAAATTCGACTAACAAATAGGTATACTATTTTGATATATACGGAAAAGAATGGTAAAGCTTGGAAAGTTTGACACGCTGGAAAGTTTTCGCTTAGTAGATATAACACAAACATTTTTGATTATTTTATATTCAATGTTGCAATGGAATACAATATTTAACTTACTGACTGTAAATAATCAAATTTCTAGTCTACGTCAGTTAACTTCATATGACGATCAAGTTAGACGACCGGATGCTACTTTGCAATCATTTGTAGAAGGAAAGCTTAAAACTCTAATGGCAAACGTTCCCGAAACGGGATACACGAGAGCAGTACTGGATGGTACGTGAGTCTCAAGGTTTTATTCAAAACAGAAGGAAAATATTAACTCGTTTAGTTTATTTATGTAACATTTAATCGCACTACTTCTCAAAATTATTTTACTTTTGTATTTTTCAACGTTAAGTTTATATCTCTGTATTAATTTTGCTTGTATGGTATTTCATTCACCTAAACTTTGTTTATTAACCGTTTCAACATATTTGCCTTTATAGGAGTCATCTCTGAATCTGCAAAATTACTTGTATCATACATAGTGCTTCAAGGTAAATGCGAATATTTGATGGTTAAATAAAAATAAAAAACTAATAAATAAGAAAATTATAATCAACAAAAACATCTCAATTTCAAGGTGGAAAGACTGAAGCTCTAAAAATACTGATACAACGAATGGAAGAACATGGAGGGAACGTACTATTGCGGCATGGAACAATTCGTAAATCATTTGTCGAAGGAGCTGAAATGTAATTTTTAGAGCTGTTAGTTGATTCATAACAAGTAGCATATGCAATTGATGCAATGTGCTTGAATAATTACAGATTAAAACCAAAGAACACGGATCAACTAGCAGTTACAAACGCCGACCCGGTTGTTGCTAGAAAAATTGAAATCAAACTTTTTAATCTAATGAGCCGGTGCCCGCCGGAAAAACATCAAGCTCTCATGGATGGTAATTAACACTTTTTTATCTAGTGTCAATAGGAAATAATGGCTTATATTTTATAAAAACAATATTATCTTTTTCAGATGTAATTGAAGATGTTACAATGTACTTGGCTGTTCGCTTTTTGCAACCGCGTAATGATATTTAATTAAATTAATTAATATCCACATTTGTAAGAAAATGATAGTGTACTATAAAAAAAGTTTTATCGTTTTGCAGAAGTTATACAAGTATATAAATGTATGAAGAATGTGTTTGTCCAGTGCGAATTATGGTGCGATGAGATATTGCGGCGAGTGGCGCGTCCATGCTGCACTTGCTCGCGACATGTGTCAGCGCAAGCTCTGGCTGATCTGGCCCCAGCACGTCAACTTCAAATCAGTCCTGGATCCTCGCGGGCTTTCGCTCCAGGACTAGAAATATCTCTTACACAGTGTCCTTCTAGACAATCTAGAAAAAAAGATAGAACTTCTCGACCTTGCCCAGCTCTCAAACCTACGCCAGAGTGCAATAATCCTACTACCTCATACCTTTTATACTCAACTAATTACTCGAGAAATTCCAGTAGTGTTCCAACAAAATTGACACCAAAATCTCAATCAGATGCCTTACAAATATCACCTGCTTTGTCTCCCAGTAAAATTAGTAAATCACCGCCGTTTTCTGCCGTACATTCGCAAGATTTTAGAAATAAACATTCTGAAAATAATCAATACATCGATAAACTTAAACCGTTCTTATCTCATAGTAGAGAAGATCTAAATACTGAAACATCTTCCCCGTCTTTTCACACACCACTAAGTATAAACTCTGGAACTTCCCCACCGACTGATTCTAAGAGTCTATTTTGGCAGTCGCCTACAACAATGTACGCAAAAGTATATATACAAGATACTTCTGTTACTAAGTGTGCCCCATGTCCTTCCATTAGCACAGATATTCCACAACGGAGTACTCAATTTAAAAGAGGTTACAGCTCTCGTAAGTTGAACATAATACTATTAAAAGTTGTAGGTATATAGATAACATTTTGGCTTTCACTCAAATCATTTGTAAGTGTATTTTTGTACGCAATTTTATTTTGGGTTAAAATAAATAAATGAACGCCGAAGTGATGTTATTATTAGACGTTGATCTTTTTGCTACGAAAATATTATATTGCACAGGTGCTCCTATCGTTACAACAGATCAAATGGCCGATTGGCATGCAATGATGGTCAGCTTGATGTGGAATGTACAAGCTTGGCGTGATTGGATACAGGAAAATATTGACCGAGCGTTGGCATTTAATTCTGAAGCCCATGCTTCTCTAGGTAAAAACCTAAATTAAAACATTAGGTATGCGTTTAATTTATTGGGCTGATATAATTGTATTAAAATGAATAAAATAATATTAGCGGAAAAGGAAGAAAGTTGGACGACATTTCGTAGAAGGGTGGCCACAGAAGCTTTACAATGGCGTCAGTACAACATATTCAGCAGACAGCTAACGTTGCGCCTTGCTTTACGATATCGCGATAAACAAGTAAGTTTTTAAAACTTCGATATTAATTAGGTCTTTTTACAAGTAATGTTATAAACATAATTCATCATATTTTACGTATATTTTAGATAGTTTCTCCAATCCGGGCAACAATAAAGACAGAAGTTTATATGGACTGTCAACGAGAAATGATGGAAATAATTGATATGTTCAATAGATGGACAAAGTGGCTCACTGTCGTTGTAAGTTGTAAAAATGTTATGATTTTTAATTCGGAGGAAACCTAAACCCCCGCAACAAAACTTTCTACTTAATTTTTAGGTTAAAGAAGCTGACACTTTGCAACGTACAGACTCAAATATATCGATATACGATTTGTAAGTATAATTATTAATATTTTGACAAAAGATCTCTATTTCTCGTTACCAATAAAATTTAAACAACGTTTCTTGCAGACAATGGCATCATTTGAAGGTTAAGGTAGAGGAATATTTAGAGGACTGGGTCAAATATAATACACATTTAAACGTTTGTTGGGAGCATAAGTACCGAACGATTATTGCTGGTAAACTTTCAATTATATCTATTCCCTGAACACCAGATTTACAAGTAGAAGTATATAAGATAATGCATTTGCATAAATTTAAGAAACTTGAAATAAACTTAATTGTTTATCACAGATAACCCAATCTGACGTAAATTTAGAAATAGTACACAATTAAAGAAAATATATATTCTGGGAATAAGCCAATTTACGATATTCGGGGAGTACAGTACAGTAACACAACTTACACAGTATATTGAAAGTTTAAAATAAGAACTTGTTTTAATTAATAGAGGTCGATTTTTAGACCTCGTCGACCCCCAAAATCAGTTTTCATATATGTCGACCTCAAAAGCCTAAAAAAAACGAACCACGTAACACAAGTTATACGACGATTTGGTTCCATTGTACAGAGTGGTTGCCGCCGTGGCGGCGATCAGGCCCGGTGTGGGTGGTGAGCGCCTGCGGAGCTGTGCCGAGCGGGGCGGTCGCGGCTGGTGTGTACGAAGCCGAGGTCACGTGGGTCGCGCGCACTACGCATAGGTACGTCTGTTGTATGTTATATTTTACATGGATTTTATTTGTCTATCTATACTAATAATAAAATTCTAACTGATCGATTTCTGTACATGAACGATATATGAGAAAAAATATTATTGGGGGCCTTTATTAACGCAACAGAACCCAAAACATTAGTTGTTAGAATTTTTGTTTGTTTGTCTGTGCGTTTGTTCCCGCGAATCTCAGAAACGGCTTAACCAATTTTATTCTGGTTTTCACTAATGTATTGCAGTAAGCATCACTTAAAACTTAAAGATTCGTTGCAATCCGTCCATAAATAAAAAAGTTATGAATGAATATATGTATTTCTATTCACAAAACTACAAAAACCCAGAAAAATGCAGATGGTAACTTTAAGCGTTAGGTAGTTTTTCGGAAGCGAAGCGAGAGCATTTGCTATTTTACAATAAAATCCATTTTATTAAATGGGCAAATAAAAGTATTTTGTCTTTAAACCGAAGGTGCCAGTGAAAAAAGACGGCCATTTATTATGTTAAGGCGCAGTAAATTGAATCCAAGCAAGTTTTGCTTGGGGTTAGATAATAGTGGTCTCTAGCCACAAAGTCAAGCCTTTCTTTTGTGTTTGCCAAGTGCCACGAAAGAAACGAAATTCGTTTGGGTTATTTCTTTATTTCTCTTAAGCATTTGGAAAAAATCTACAATATTCATTTCTGTTTTTGATTTTATCGTAGATGTAATGTCCTGCCCGCTGCTCTTCACCCTTCCAAACACTGCTGTTTAGTATACGCAGACGGTGCAGTGCATCATTATACCAAATACCAGGTAATTTTTTAATCATCACAATCCATGCATATATGTCTTATGGTCCAACTGATGGCGCGTATTATAAAACAATAGGAAATTCATATCTTTCAATACTTTGCTATATTGACTTTTATGAAAGAATCTTAAGATGATTTCAGTTAATAAATCAATAATGTGAAGTTTAGGAACTGGATAAGAAGTGAGAGAGGATGCCCTTCAATGGAAGCTGAGAATATCATCTCATTTTGGGTTATTAATATTTACTCGCAAAACATCTATTTCATTCTATTTCAGGTAATGTGTAACGCTGAGGTAACATGGATTGCGTGGCGCGCTGGCGAGGTGGGGGCTCGCGCGGTGCGCGTGGCCCCGGGAGTGTACATCGGCAGAGTGCACTACCGCGGGTCGCACCTGCTCGGTGCCGTCCACGCACCCAACTATCGCTGCCACGTCGTCATCTTCGGCCGCCCCTTCGCCTTTAATTGCTATGAACTCCTGGTGCTCACCGGCTCGAACGAGGGGAATTAACGAGTACACGTTTTATTAGGAATGCGCGGTTAGAAATCCTGAGCGATTGATGCCGCAAATTCATGGGTAGTCGTCGTAAAAATTTTGGTGAACTAATTTCCATGTAGTGATGAGCTGATTATGGGGATTAGGGTAGCATTCAAAATGCTTGTAAGTTACAGGAATTAATATTTGTAATGTGCAAATCGACGTCTATACAAGCTTTGTACATGTATGTACGTTGTAAATGATGTTGAATGGTATCCATTTTTGTCTAATTATATTTTGTTTTTTTTTTTTTGTTTTGAGAGATGTATTTTTTTGTATTGAAGTTAATACACGTATTTTTCTAAATTGTTGTTATATTTAATCATTCAACATGCTTTTCCAATAGCAAAATTTTATTTGTTCGCCATATAAGTCTTACAAATTTTAACTTTAATTGTTGTCATTAGAATCCATATGAACTTTTTCCACAGTTCCAGTAGTGCCCGATAAGCGTACTGTATCTCCAGTCCTAAATATATCCGTAGCATTAACTGCTCCTACGATGCAAGGTAACCCATATTCACGTGCTATTACAGCGCCTGAAAATACACCGTTTTTGACACATGTAATAAAAAGAGTACAACTTCATGATAAAAGCAATTAGGTAAATTACTATGTTGAAGAGCAAAGGTAGTGATATTTCGTAGAAAATATTAATATTGATTCTGGAGTGCACTAACCATGGGAAATTAAGCCTCCCAGCTCCGTAACAATACCAGTCAGGATAGGGAAGTAAGGCGACCAACCAATGTCCGTCGAATACGTTATCAAAACATCACCCTGCTTTAACTCATCAATCTGCAAAATATGGATTCAAATGTTCATATAGGATACAAGCCAAAAAAGTCGATAAATTTATAATTTCTATCAAAAGCATACAGTGACTTGACGTCTTTTTTCTTCGTGTTTTTACTGAAGTCCTGTCGGTATATAAGGAAATATGCGGAATACAGAGAAACATAAATTAAGCAGACTTGCCTTTGTAAGATCTTTTACAACACAAGCTCTTGCAACGACTTCTCCTCCACAAGCGGGAGTAGCCTGAAGTTTAACATCACCAGTTGTTATCTGTGCCCTTACGACTTTCAAGGGCTCTACCCAACCGGTGTTGAGTTCAGCAAATTTTAGTTTCACCCATTCAGGGTGATAATGTTGACGTTGAATCGCTCTGTAAATTAAACAATACAAATATGTATTTATTGACGATGGTTATTCAATTACAAACATTTTACACAACATGTGAAGTGTAAAGTTTTATTTCACATTTATTCACGAGAAGAAATAAAATTTTAGCATGTAAAATATGTTTTTTCTCGTGCTTCTACTTTTTTGTGATCCTACTGCTCATTTATCATTAAATATTTTAAACTTACATCCCCTGTAAATCAAAACTAGAAAGCGCGGCGGTCATACGAAATGACCGCTGTTCTAGATATTATAAATTATAATTAAAATTATTTGTGCAAGTTTGGGTGAACCTACCTGATGAGATGTACTATGTACAACTCGTTACTTGGTTTCATCTCCTTTTATTTCTCAACGTTTGCAAGTTTGTAGGTAATTCATATGTAAATATAGTTAAACGCATAATAGCGCAACAATTGTGTGAATTAAAAATATTTAAATGTTCTTACATACCCCGATAATTTAATTAAAACAATGATAACTGCATGTATGGTATCAGTGTATATGGACTACTTGAATGCCGTGGCAACTTCACCCCATCGGCTAGTACAGTTACGCAAACAACCAATAAGCTGTCGGCGACAAACAGACACTTAAGCCGCATAAAATAACGATACCTTCAACTTTTCTTGTAATAATGCACCATGAAAAAGTACTTTATAATTTTTTTTGAAGATTAAAATATCTTTGGTATGACTACGGTGTCAAATGTGGCATCATTAAACTATTCTCATGTCGAAAACCGACTTATTTTATTATAATGTCTTTACACCTCATTTTGTAATTGTTTAATTTAATTTTACGCCTAAACGAAATCCACCAATGGAGATAACCCACTTCTTCAATAGTGCCGGGTCTCGCGTGTTAATAAAATTCCGGAGTTCATGCAGTCTAAAAAAGAAAACGAGATCGTGGTGTGGTAGATACCACTGTTTGACGAGCAAGTGACCCAGTCGGATGGCTGCAAGCCTCAGTTTATGCAGGGCGAGAATCAGATTTGCCTTTGTACCCTCTCGGTGGCGAACAGTGCGCCGGCAAAGGGGCAAAATCCAACGAAGTACTTTTCTGAAAATATATGAATAATCTTTCGTTATAAAAAAAATTAAAGACTATATAATACTTTCAAGTTTTATGTTTTTTATAATACCTGTGATCATTCAGCTCAAAAACTACGTCTTTTTAAAATATCTTTACACTATGAGTCATTCGTAATATCATGTTTTAATTAAAATCGATGAAGATGTAATTATGGTGTGGAATCTCGTATTACATGAAAATATTATAATTAACATTTTAGAAAAATAAGAAATTAAGATAATTATTTATGCTTTACACCTCACCTTGTACTAGATTTCTGCGGAGTTTTTAAAGAGTTTAATATCTCATCATCACTTTTACTTTGCTGAATTTCAGTTGTATCCTTCGATAATCTTATTTGTCCTAAAACACTCATCAGCTGTTCCGGGACTAGTACCCATGGTTTCGTTAATAAATCAAACTGCAAGTGATAAGTAGGATTACCAATCAAACATCAGGAGATATCAAGCATTATCTTATGTACATTAAATTTGTTATACCTCCATTATAGCTCTGTATCCGTGTTGTTCCAAAAACTGGCACACATTATTATGTATTTCAGGTAGATTCTGTTTAAGCCAGTCAACGGCTTTTTTGGGATCTTGAGCTCTAAATTCTTCTACGCGGCCCGATTCGTCTAGTTGACGAGCTAGTTTAGCTAGTTCGTGAGGTACTTCAGCGGATAACACATCCCTTGAATTTAGCAGCATACCGATTTCGTTGCACTGTTCTAGTGTAAAATCTGAAAATTTATGAATGTAGTGGTAGTGTTTTGAAATAACAGTACCATTTCAACATTATCTCCTTATTTTCCTCATAGATTGAATATTTACCTTGTTTTCCTTCTAGAAGTACACTCATTGCGATGAATTGACTGAAAGTACTAGCAGCGCTAGTTTGACTGTGGTACAGCGCATTTTGGCGCATGCAATCTTCTGTACTAACTAATTTATTCAACATGATCAAAGGATCATTAGTATGAACGTCTAAATTCATGGCAGCAACGTTTTTTATTATATTATTTAAGTGATTTTTACTCCATAACAGATCCTGGGAATTGCAAAACCATTCATAATTTAAACTTAATATTATATTAATATTGAGTATTATGAAAATTTCGTTGTCGCTATATTTTAATGTAAAATGAATGATACCTTCACCATTTGAAGAGTTAGCAATATCCTGTCGTAGAATTTGGAAGGTCTCCTGTGCAGAGCCGTTTGCAATATGTTGTTAGTAGCTACCTTATGACCATGAATCGACATGTCTAACATCCGAATACTTATGTCAATTTCTTTGGGAACTCTTCGATATGTCGACTAAAATTCAAAATTTTTTTTTAAATAAACAAAAAGTATTTTTATATACTTCTCAAAAAAATTTAGGGGGTTTCAGCTAATTTGAAAATAAAAATAATCGGAAAAATTGCGGTGGAAAATACGTATAAAGTTCACTTTTACAATTTGTTAAATGTGATAAAAACAATGCTTACGTTATAAAGTGCCAAAGCTAATCTGTTGTGAGTAGTGATGATGCCCAAGTCGTAGCCATCATCGTTGGTGTTTATCACTTTTGAAGTGGCCCACACTAGGGGCTTATTTGTCATATCATAAGACAATGCCGATATTGGCTTCGGGAGTACCTGTGATAAAACGACGCAATTAGGTATTTAATACCAGCAATCCCTCCTTGATTCGCTTCAGAATACAGAGAAACATATAGAATACTTAATAAACCCATATAAAATCTAGGCAGCATTGACCAATTAAATAATAATATCAAATAAACAGATCTTATTGCACGATAGTTTGTACCTCTGCATCATCAGGACTGCGGAACTCAAAACTTATAATAAAAATATAAGTTTACTATTAACATAGTACACCTACCTCTCCGGTGTTGGCAAAGGTAATTAGTTCATCATCAGCCATTATTGGGAAATCCATCTCATGTAACAATTCCTCTTCGGTCCATCTCTCTAATGACGTAATAGGACGTGCTTGTAAAAGATAAATTTCGTCCTGAAATATCGTTGTGTACTGTGAAAATGAACTTGAAAACAAAGTGTCGGGCAGTAGGGGTCTCTTTCTTTTTTGACTACAATCCAACTTTTTCTACTAGCATGAGCGCATCAGCGGACTTGACAATACTGATATACAGATCTTCTCTTAGTGGCCGATATAAAGCTACACTACTTTTAATAATATTAACACGCAGTAAGGTTTTATACAACCCTCCTTTAAAAATAACTGTCAATCGTTTTAACGTGTTATAGATTACAAACAATTAATCAAATAATAATAGAGTACATCGCTTTCTTATTCACCGATTACGCATTGTTATTACCCATTTACTGTCAAGTGGCCCGTCTATTATTTGCCGGGCATTACTTAACACGATACTAAAAGTATTCTTTTATATCGTCACAAAAAACTTTTGAGGACCCATACCTTGCCGATAGCCCACTCTATGTCCCTGCCAGCACCCCACAATTCCTCCTGCGACACGCCTATTCGCGCTAGTCTCAGTATTTCTGTCTCTGTCAAACAGGCCACCGAACGTTTGTCTTGAGATACTTCTTCTGTTCTGACCCCATCGGTAGCAGCTACTACGGTCTCCGTCTTCAATCCGACCGCGATATTGGCTATCGTTAACTTATCGTCATTACGTTTCACAACAATGGTATCGGGTTCCACCGTTCCAGAGACCACGCTCTGTTGATCAAATTACGACACATGTACATAACAAAAATTTTAGAAAAAAGCCTATTAAGATTGAAAATAAACATAATGTGATGGTAATAATCAGTGAGCGCCACTTCATAGTGTTAAAAGTAAACAACACGAAATTGCATTGACGAATTTCGGTCACCAGGCTTTCAATTTTGATCACTTACTTTTACTCGTATATGCAGGTTTAAAACAAAAAAAATATTAATTTTTCGTACCCATTGATAAATTAACATTTATAAATTATGAATAACCTGGCTGGACAATCAAGTCACGATACATTTTAGTACCTATCTGAAGTTTAATTCGTATAAAACTACCAGAAGAGATGTGTGTGATCGTGATAAAATAAGTGCAATAACAATGTTCAGCCCTGTATCTCGGCAGATGGCGCTATACTTAATGTTAAAAAAAATCACATTATATTTTCTTATTTAATTTCTTCCGACACTATTCTTCATGAATTATTATTATCATAGATACACTTTTAGTAGAATTCAGTTACAATGAAATAAAGACAATGCTATACTGGTTACAATAAAATAGATATGAGTATTCTTTTTATTAAACGTACAAATGATTATGATAATTATTTAGTACAAATGACAAAAAAAAAGTTGATAGGATCACTCGTTTATCTATTCTTCCGTCTCTCCGGATGTAATTACATCAACAGTAAACAGAAAATATTCTTGAATACGAGTACATTTGCAATAAGTAACCCTATCCCAAGCGAGTCCGTATTATATTTAAATTCCTCACCTCCCCGAGGCCATAGTTGGCGGTGATGAGCAGCCGCGAGGGATCGCCGGCGGCGGGATGGCGCGTGAACAAGACGCCGGCCACGCGGGCCGACGCCAGCACCTGCACCACGACACCGCCGCCACACAGGCACTCCTGACCATTTTGCCTGGATCCGATACAACACTTTATGAACATGACTGTAAAATATCTGTCTTTCATCTTGCGACTATGACTCGGCTCGTCAGGTTGGGAATGTGCGGGTCTCAAGGATCATGATCTGTGCCCGAGCAGTTCTCAGGAGACTACCTCCTTGTTTTGATGCCTGGTTTCCTTCGATTCAGGCGTTCGTTCGGCCGTTGTAAAACTAATTACTAAAGAGGACCGCGTAATTAGTGCATGAGTATATATGAATTTAAGTAAGTGTGTTTGTTTGTTTGATGGTTGAAGTATCATTTGTGTATATCCTGTATTACTTAACATCTATCGGTAGGAACATATTGTTGCATTTATCTATCTATATAAGGGACGTTACGAATATGAAATTTCCGATCTGGATACGGATATATGAATAATATTTTACCGGATTCGGTTACGGATATGAAATAATTTTGGATTATCCGGTTGTTTCGATAATTTAAGTTACACTTAATATGAGATGATTTAAAACTTAGGAAAAAAAATGTCTAAAAATGATAGCGACGCGGCTAGTGTATCGGCTCGGCTGGCGGAAAAATCGTGTTTTATTTAAACTGCCCCTATCCGAAATTATTCGAAACTTTTTTATCGGATTCGTTTACTGTTCCGGATATGTTTTTGTTTGAGACATCCAACAATTTCGGTTACGGTTACGGAACTCCATACATCACTGATCTATATTAATCATTATAAACACATTCTTTATATATTTTTATAAACTAAGTAATCAATTTAACGATTATCGGATATAGTCTTAAACAATTATCATGAATGTTTTATTATGTTATCCGTATCTTCGTGTGATAATGTTTTTCAATATTGATGTAGATAAGTCTTTCTTTAGTTACTAGGTAGTAACTTACCTTTAAGACTTATAGTTTTAGATCATTTTTTATACAAGTATTACCCCAAATATGAAGGAAATGATTAGGCAAATATTTCGTTTGTAGCAATCTTTGACATTATCATTCTGGTTTAGATTAGAAAAACAATTGTCTGTCTTTAAGTTGATTATTCAATGCCGGTTAAGAAATTTATAATTTCGTTCAGAAATATTCAATAAATCCAACGACTTTGTTATACGTTTAAAATCATTGCCCGCCTTTTTATTTGCTTCCAAGATTTGCTATATGCAACTAGTATTTTGTGATGTACAAATGTAATAATTTAAAGTTAATTTTATTTCGTTAAAAGACAAAAATCATTATTTTAAATTAAAAGTAGAATCAAGCCAAACACTTTGCGCTGTGAGACTTCGTATTTTATGTCTACTTATCAGATACCGCGTCTTCCACTCTTACACGTTGTAGTCTGTCAGTCATATAGGTGCGTAAAACATGAACTAGAGGGCTCCATTGTTCCTAGTTTTCTAGACAAGCCGGTAATTGTTATAATTTATTTTAAAGATTTGGATCAAAAAATATGTTCTCTGAAAAAAACACGATTTTATAAAATAAACTGCTGAGCAAAGCTCGGTCGCCCAGACACTAACTAAAATTTAATTAAGTTAATTATAGCGCTGTACCATAATTCTTTCAACTCTTACAATATTCGTATCTTCCACATAAGTTTTAATAATGATTCACTGAAGCATGCCTCAATTTTGTACGAATTAACTTACCGAAGCATAATGTTCGTGCCACAGTTGGAAAGTTCACCACAAGTGGAAAATTCGTACCACAGTTTACACGTACGAAACATTAGATAAATGTGAAAACCGTAACTATAAAAATGCCACGTATCCTTTACAGTTGTTCTTAGTTGTAATGATGACAAGTAACAAAGTCAACATACCTACGATAGTACGCGCTGGTAAAAGCAAACATGGATGACCAACATTTTTGTATTCCACGTAACACCTGATCGTCGTCCTTGCAACCTAGGATAGTTTCGTTTTGTCCCGCGGCCGATAAAGCTTCGCTATCTTCACCGACGGCTGGGGAACAAACATGTTACCATACGTTATGCTGCTCAAATTCGAATTTTAAACGAGGATCCTCACAATTACGATGCACGATGACAATTCTATTCGAGATTACACATGCTATATGATATATTATCAGCAAAAAATATTCCTTTACTGTACAATTTCTCGCGTGGAACCAATCTGCCTAATCTCAAACTTGCCGAATGTTGTATGGCCGTGATGATTAGGGTTCAATAGTGGCACAATTATTTGAAACCTTCCGGGCTTTGAAGGACACGTTAAGCTATAGGCCCCGGATGTTATCGTCAGATAACATTCTTGAAGCAATGTCACAAGCCTTTGGGTGGAATATATCAATATAATTATAAAAAAATCCCGAAACTTGGATTGTCCAATCCGCACTGGAGTAGTGTGATGGAGTATGTCATATGCCTCCTCAATCTAAACCTAGATAATACTTGGATATCACTACAAAATATAAAACAAAGTTTCTGTCTGTTTAACGCTATAAAAGAGGATCCTACCCGAGGATCTTACTGCAAATCGTACGTCTGGTCCAAAACCTTGATCAGCAGCTTTTTGTCTCAAATCCCGTAAGTGAATGAGTATTTGTTGCTTCACATCCGATGTTACTTCTGTTGACCTTAACAGGGTTGATGCCCTTAAAATGATTACAACACAAATTACTTTTAGCGCACAAAAAGTGTATTATTGATATGAAAGTCCATTTCTGCAACTTATCAATTAATTATCGCAGAACACATTTTTTTGTTACATAAAATATCATTATATTAATATGTCCTGATAAGTCATTTTCTATTTGTTACGAAATGGAAGACAAATTGATGATTCATGGGGGGCAATGGAAATATTGTCGTGGGTTTTAAGAAGCTATATCCTTCATTGAAATTCAGCCTCCCCCGCTCGTAACAGGGAGTTTCAAACTTGTTAATGAAATTATGGGGCAATGTCGCAAGAACCGTCCTGTTGAAGGTTGAGGAGACCTTTGCACCAGTAGTTTATTCCATATGGAACTCGTACATGTCAGTAAATTTCACAAAAGGCCTGGCAATTACCCATTTTTTTAAATGAACTGTGAAACGTATTTTAAGTATTTCGTTTCCAATTTTGCAAAGGAAGCGAATACATCGCTTCCTTCTTAACATGCTACGGGACGGTGACACTCCTGGTGTTACGAATTCCATAAGAGGTATTTTTCATATTCCTCAACTATTGTCATAAAAATAATTAAACTAATTGATTGCGTCTCTGTCACTTCTACTAGGGGCTCATTCGGATTACGATCTGATTGGCTGGAGAAATGTTTAGACTGTACGTCTGAGGTTCTCTGAGAGCTTATAATTATTTTTACTGTGATATGTGTGATTAGACATGTATGACATTTTATTATATATTAGTCCTGTTATTTCTTATTTTAATATTAATATTTTGTAGCCTTTCATATGATTGAATTTAATTATTAACCAGAATTTAATTTAATTTAAGTTGTTTTCAATTTGACCATTAATTAATTATTAATTTATATAGAATGGAATATAATTTTATCGAATTACTTTGTTAGCATAATTATCTATAATATTTATAGAATCGTAACGGTGTGAATCAATAGATTACATATTTTCTGGAGATGATAGTGTAATGATGTTATCGTTATACATGTCAAAACATATTTTTTATAGCTTTTGTCTGTCTATCTGTCATAAACCTTCTCATAGGGGTAGGTTTTCTAAAGCGGCGCAATGGCGGGTCACTATTGCGTTAATAAGTATAAATGACTCAAATGTGTAATTTTTCTAATTATAAATAATAATATTATAAATAATCAGCAATCAATTCTTACTCAGTGCACATTTGTTTGAAATGGCTTTCCTCGTAGTCTTCATTAGCGGCGTGGATTCTCAATATGGCTTCCATTATTTCAGGATGAGTATCTAAATGTTTGTCTAAAGCTTTAGTGGTGATACAAAAACCTGGAGGCACTTGATATCCCTAAAACAACAAAATACAATATTACATAGGTAAGGTAATATTTACATAACCTTTTGTTCCAGTTAGTTTGCTTAGTAACTCTTGGGGTTTTCTTCGAAGGGTGTAAAATGTTTGAGTGGTGGATTCTCAGGACGAAAATTTTCAACAAATTTTTCTTTACTTAACACGGGGAAAATAACGAGAACTCGGGAAATCAATTCCATGCGCTAGGTAACTAACTGTAGCTCGGGACCAGAATACGAGCTGCGGTATCTCCTGCCTGTCGTAAGATGCGACTAAAAGGGGACTTCAGGGGTAGCGGGCGGTAACAGTGGAAGCTGGAACCGTCCGGCTAGCGACCCCGGGAAGGACGACGGTATGTGTAGCCGCGTACTCTCGATAAGATCGGATGGTGCGGGACGGAACATGTTGTCCCTCCCGGGTAGCGCCTGACAAGAGCACCGCATTCCTATGGAGATTCCGGAGTCCTCTACTTAGCGGTGAGGAAGGTCACCGGGGGTAGTAGTAGTAAGTAAGTAAGTGCGGTAAAAACCCCTCATAACCCGGCGTCACTCCCTCGTCGCTGGGTTCCTTTTGAAGGTTCCCCCTCGAAAACAAAAAAAAAACGGTAACTAAAAAACAGGCATATAATAAATTATAAGCTTATAATAATTATGTGACGAGTCTAAAGTATCGCATCGCTGTCATCCCACCGCCCGCGAGGTCAGCGTCTATCTGTTAACTGATTATTTACTACCTACATAATTTTTTTTCAGTAGTTTACGTTCAACCAATGATTAAGTCAATCGAATTGTCAACGCATGGTTAATTTACATTCGAGAATTATTGTTCAAGTTATATTATGAATTTGTTAATTAATGAGTGCAATTTATGGTCACTGAAAATTTACCATTTTCCATAATTAATCTCATTTTTCAGTATTAATTTTTATAAAGCAAAAATTGAAAATAACATCAAATATTTTTAAATATCTCCAAGTTTCTTGAGATATTCAACAAACTCGAGAAATTCTTGTCTAGTTTTTTCGTGTCTCGAGAGATAAAAAAAAGAAACGCGAATATATGCCTTTTATGGTAAGGATCACATTTTCTATGTTAACAGGTATAATCTCTTAATAGACAATAGAATACAGTAAAACTTTCATATATATGTAATATATATATATATAATCTCTTTATTCTATAATATAATTGAATGTCCTTAGTAAATATGTTATCTATCACGACTTGCATTCTATCAGCTATAGATATAATTTATCAATTAACACTTAATATTGAACAGGTGGATTTAATTTCCATGGGCTATTTGTATTCTCAAGTCGTACCTCGTCTTTTTGTACGGATGCCAAAAGAGCCAACGATGCACCCTTGCCGCCGACGTAATCGGGGCATGCCGCGGCGTGCTCCTCGAAGGGCAGGCAGTAGCTAACGGAGCTCGCCTCACTTTTGTTCAGCCATTTTAGATACCTCGCCGGCAAAAGTTTTACCGATGGCATAATAGCTTCCCCTAAAAACATATCAAAAATAATTTAGTTTAAAACATTGTCCGGTAATTTTTTTTCCGCTAACAAATCCTTGCAGTATGTTCCTTGAATCATGACACATACGCAAAATCTAGTCATGTATCGAACGTTTTCTTGTCCACTGTCTTCTTTTTTGTTCTTTACTGAAAAGACCGGCTTTGGTACTTCCTTTTTCTGCTTAAATTTACTTTATTACTGTTTGACATTACAGTAAATATTTATGAATAGTATATCAATATATTTTGTATTTGTTGGTATAATATCTAACAGATAATAAATAATCTGACAAATACATCCTCTCACTAGCTTTCACATTCAACCACTCCAATCTTTGCTCAAATAAACGTATACATATTTTACTTTATCTCCCAAGTAACATCGTTTTACCTATGAAGATACATAAATATAATAATTTACCGGAGACGTTATAGCCCAGCTCTACAATGCCGGTCCCATGTTTCCCATTAATATCCGCCATCACAGTTCGAAACACAACCTTCTGTCGACGTGGTACACCATTGAATAATTCTCCACCATCCTTGTTTATTCTCAGAACCAGCCTTAAGGTACGTTTGCGAGCTACAAATTCAAAATCATTTAATCGTTTAGCTATTTCATAAATTCTATTAGACACTCATTGTTTGTTTCAATTGTTTCGAAAAGATGTTTTAACATTGAAAAAAAAACAACGAAAAAAATGCCTGAGTTCATTTTTTAAATCAACATAAGATAATTACAAAGTAACTTTTAACCTGCTCGGAATCTTTTACGACGCGCGTTATTTTCATAAGTCAATGTCATTCATACATTTTAGATAATAATATTATGTACGTTAAAAAATATTATGAGGGTCATGAATGCATTAGATCGTTGACACTCTCATTCCGTGATAAAACACTACAATTTTTTAATAGTTATATTCACGAAAATTATAGTGAGGCGTCCATCAAAATATAATAATACCTGGGATATAATATACTGTACATATAATGCAAACGTAAAATTATTTACACTTATTCACTCATCAAAACATCACTTATCATCAAGATACTTTACACTTCATTTATTTTACATTTGAAGAACTTGCTTAAAATAGAGTACAACTATGCATTATCATATGATCATATTATAAGACATCTTATAATAAAGTAATGAAAACTATAAAATGGTGCTACAAATTTTAAAAATTACTTTATGACTTACTGCTGATATTCAGCGTACAGGCTCTCGGTATTTCGGCTGGTGTCTCACAAAAATCTTTCATTACTAAATCACTAGATGCGATGCTGTCGATGGTGCAATCAGGAAATCTTACACATCCCGAAATGCACCTGAAATTTCCTAGATTTAAGTTTAGAGATTAAAAGATTAAGTTTAAGATTTAGTTTCAAGATCCATGCAAGTCGAGTAAGTACAATTTTCACCGTTCAAAATGCACTGTATCCATGTCAATGTTAATTTGTAAGTAAAATTATTAAGTACACAGAAGTGTGACAACAGCTTAAAGTGATAACGATAATCTACTAGCATAGCAACAAGATCAAAAATGCATTATTTTGGTGTGACTTCGCGAGCTAAACTGCATCCACATCGCAACAAAGGAAACTAATGAAGTGGTATATGAGCAGAAGTTTCTTGTATATAATAGTATACCCATTTGATGACTCTCATACTAGTGAAGAAATTGTTGAATTCTATAGATCTAGTTAGAAATGTTTGCGATTATGCCGAATAAAGTGAACATCGATGTCTAAATGGCATAGTGACCAAAATAATCCGTTATTAATATGAAGGTCACCTGCTCAAGGTGAAACCAATTCAGCGACAAGAAACTAACTGCGCATAAACATTGGAGTACAAACACGTTCGAATTGTTCTATGTTGGTATACTATTTTATATTCTATACTTGTATCTTTGCATCATGATTTATTTATATACATACAACTGCCATAAACAATAGATCGTTAATTAAAATAGAATAATGGGCACAAAAATAAGGCGATTTGTTAATTGAAATATTTAAAAGTTCATTAGTAAACTGTTCCAAACCTAGACAACTCTAGACGATTAGTGAATGAACATTTTACCTCATATGCATACATTTTTGAAATGTTTGTCGTTATAAAAGGAACATACATACTGGGTAAAGGTGTTCTTGTATGACATCGCCTGAATGTGCACGGCGGTGCCATCAGGAGCAGATGCTGTGATGGAAATGGAACGTCTGAGATCCGTGTCTACGTTAGAGGCGCAACTTCGTTCCCGTATACCACGCAGTCGAAGGTACTCGCTTTTGGCAGGAATACCATTGTCGTCATGGGCTATGAAACGCCCTTGCATAGCACCCCACTGCAACCAGCTGCGGCCTTCGAGCTTGTTTCTGGTAAAGAACAATGCATAAAAACAACAGTAAATTATTATTGTTTGGTATTAGAAAAATGGTAACCAAAACATATTTTACAACTTACAGCATTTTAGAGCAATTTCCGTCTCGCCAGGGTTCTAAAGCCAACGCCTGTGCAGCCAGCTCGTTGCTCCAATTTTCGGGAAACCTTACCACACTCGTGGCAGCTGACCATCTGTGAAAATCACAACTTCACTTTCAAGTTTATTGTTATTACTTACTGTTAACATTATTTATTTTTCACAACTAAAATTTATCAATAGTTGAAGCTCTCACTCTTCCTAGCTCATAAGCATAACATCCAAGCAGACTCGTTCATCATCGATGATAAGTGTTCACCGATGCCTATACTCGTAATCATTCGTGATATAACAGACTTAGTAAATAATGTTACATTACACTAAATATCTCTGCTCATCCGAATACGTACATAAAATTCAATTTAACGTGTTGAGTTGATTTATCTTCATCATTAGTTAACAGTCCATTGTATAAAATTCTTAGCCGCTGAGGTTCTATCACTTGGATCTTTAGGCCGCCAGCACTCCAGCCGTCGCTTACGTCCTCCCAAGCGCCGATAGCTGTTTCCGGGTGCCCTGTAAATATTATTAAACTCGTTAATAATAGTGATTTACAAATTTTATATATGGAACATTATAAACCCTTTTCCCTCATGGCAAAGGCTGTCATCGTCAACACGTTTGCTCATCTGATAAATTCCTATTTTTTCCATATAACTCGTGGCTACTATAAGCTATGTTCATGTTGGAATCAAACATAGTTTCACAAAGAAGGAATAATTTTTTTCGTTGCTCTTATGCGTACTCTATGGCTTGCCGTGCTTGGATACTGGGGTGTATACTATACATACCTAATTGTGTATTATAATAAATATTATCAGCAAAACACTGCTTCTAAAGTGGATTCTCTGTAATGTAATATTGCCCGCATGGGTTAATTCTTATCTAATTTGGGTGGACGACCTTGCCATAACCCAACCAGACCAACGAAAGTTCCCAGGTGTGATTTTATACTGGGCCACATATTCTCAGATCCTGGTTGTTTTATGTATGCCACCCATATTACATAGATAAGTATGTAGAGTATGTAGAAGTTTATCATTTTACTTCTGCTTGGTTTAGACAACAGAATTATTGCTGTACCTTGCTTGTTGAAGAAATCTAAAGTGATATATAGGGACGTAACGATCCTTTTATTATAGTAATAAAATGTTTTACAGCTGGCACATTTAGAAAAGCATATAGCATATCATACAGCTATCGCAGAGCATTCGAGGATATTATGAAACAATGTTTTCGGAAGCAGAGTTCAACTCGAACAATGATTTTAGTATCCATACTATATTGTGGATAGATACATAATAAGGGCGATATAAAAATTTCGTACGAGGCAATCGATAAATCGTTCCGTCCAACAGCTTCACAAACACAATGACTTCTGCTAGAGGTTTCCGCCCGCATAACTTTCGTATTCCAAATATAATCGCTGTTCCATCGGGAGCTGACGCTCGCAACGACACCTTGTCCCATCCATTGGAATTGAATCTTATTGGCTTCTCATTAATTTCCGTTTCTGCTAAACTTCTTTTCCATTGCCACACTGCGTATCTCGCCCATAATAATTTTAAAGGATAATTCCAATCTGAAAATATATAATAAAATTAGGTTGCGAAATTTAATGTTTGACTACATTACAGACAGAGTAATGTGTTCAACATTTTTATAATGATAGGTATAAATAACTAGATATGTGTTACGTAATCCAAAATATATTTCAAACTCCCCTTAGACTAGTACTCGTAGTCTACTAGACTAAGCATCTACATATATATTTTTAATTTCTACGTTAATATACCTTACCGTCTAGCTGCATTTGTGAATGAAAACTTTAATTCATGAATTGATTCACTCATGAGTGTGTGAAATAATGAATGAAAAATTTATGCATCATAATGATACAAAAACACTGATGCAGTTAATCCCATAACGCACTTGATTAGTGTTAAGGAGCGACTGTATCGAGGTAACAAAATGATATCAGCGTTGTACCGAGACATGGCCCCACAGCCTACACGTAAAAGATAATTATAAAATTCTATACGATGATCCCAAAGCACAGCTCAACTACTAATTGTTCTACCTGCCAAGTAAGGTGTCCCAGGTTTTTATGTCAGAGATAAACGGTTATTCTCGGGTCATGGGTGTCTGCAATGTCTTACTTACATATATCCATGCCATCCAAGACACAGAGAATCCTAGTGAGGGAGTGTGAGGGTATGAACGTAAATTTATTTATCATTTATAATAATACCAAAGTAAGCCATAAATGGTTAGAAATATACACGAAGAATATAAAGATCTATTAAAGTTGAGTGCGGTAATTATAACAATACATACTTAGCTAAGTTTAAAATAATGTCATTACATATAAATAAAGTTTCATAAACCAGGCTACACTGTCACATATTAATGCATTTAATAATGCGTAAATTTATACATTATTAGGAACTTAGTTCATATAATTACTCTCTCTATAGAG
Organism: Megathymus violae; assembly: GCA_003671415.1. Classification (NCBI taxonomy): domain Eukaryota; kingdom Metazoa; phylum Arthropoda; class Insecta; order Lepidoptera; family Hesperiidae; genus Megathymus; species Megathymus violae. Next base: position 1,477,721 of record PDGT01000063.1, on the reverse strand, counting down.
CAAGTTACTTTCATTTATATATTTTACCTGAAAATTTTAACGTATATTAATATTTCACAATAATCTTATACACTGATTTCTGTTAAAAATCTATTTGTAGTCGTTGATAGATAAATAGTTAAAATGTCATATTCTTTAGTAATATTAATGTGTAACAATCAGCTTATCGGTCATAATTATAAGATAATAGGTGAGTGCCAAAACTCCATACTATTTATGATTCAGCCCATTTATAAAGCACAACAAAAATACATGAAATTACCTGGTTCATTGCAATGCCCTCTCACACCGGCCGGTTTCTTTACGAATGTTAAGTATGCAACCACGACAGCAGTACTAAGCCCCGCTAACGTAAAAATTTCTATTACATCAAATGACATGCTGATTTGAAAATTTACAATAATTTAACAATTTACAATAACTGTTATTTCGATTAAATAACGACAATCGTGAGATACGTCTGTAAACAACTGCGCAGCGACAACGATTGAATTTATTATGATAAAATCAGTCCCCGCGATCACTGTAATCAGGGCCTATCTGTCCTGCGAATACTTATCTCGCTTACCACGGCACTACGTAATCTTAAATTCACTTTATAAGCACTGCGTATTAGAAGTTCAAAAGGCATAAATGCATTGTCTTTCCCATAGTCCTGGTACACAAGTCTCTGCTTTGATTTTAGTGCTACTTGTAAAATTAATCTCACTGAAAAAATAATAAAACCGAAAGGTTGAACACCCTGAGCTTTAGGATACTTTCACTGCCTTAATGTAACGAGTACACTTTTGTATTTTTACAGGTTTTTTATACCGTTTGTAACCGTATGCTCACAGCGAATTTTCACATGATTGTTATGATCTACCTCCATTTTTTTGGTTTTATGTTTTATAGACTTCAATTTGTATTTAACGGGTTCACTGTCCCCAAAAAAAATTTTGACTTGGCTTCGTCCTCGATTTTTTTCTAAATTCAATTTGTATTGGTATTTTTCAGGATAAGTAGAAATTTTCGACATATCGCCATAAATTTAAATGGAGTTTTTTTTTTAACAAAATACCCCTTGATATTTTCTTTGAGGACCTTGTATAATCCATATTGTTAGTAGCAAAAGTGACGTCACATCCGTTAAGAGGAGAGAATGGCGGACAGTCACCGCCAAGCAAGCATAAGACGATGAGCGCTCGTCTAGAGACACTTCTATTTGCGGTGAAATTGTTAAGGGGAAACTCTACCCGTTTGAATAGTCAATTCTGTTTCGTGTTATATTTGTTTACACCGGTCACTCACATGCGCGCAAAGGTTTGAAATTTGTAAGAATGTTCGCACGCATGTGAAGGGCTGATATGAGTATGGAAATCTATTTGGGCATCCTCCTACACTCCATCCATTTCCAATATAGAGAGTAGCTGGAACTACTACTAAAGTACGTATTAATAGTCAAGTTTATAGTAATTATAGTAGACGCTGTAAACTACGAAAGACATCTATCACCTATGCAATCGTGTGCACAACTGGTCGCACGAATGTGTGGGAGACTACGCGAATGTTCGAAGTTCGCGTGCTTTGATGTGCGACAAAAACCGACACAGCTTGGAAAACCATGAATGCATCAAAAATTTCGCATAATCATTTGCGAAGGTCGTCCTATACTTGTAGGTTCAAGTATTCGCGCGAATGTGAGTGACCGGCATTAGAATTGATTTATAAGCTGCTTGATTTGCCATTTCGTAATTTATAAATTTCACCATTGAAAATACTCGTGATCTTAATGAAGTTCTTATTTTTATTTATTTAGTCCCGTTCTGCTAAGATCAGAACTGGGATACGATTCTCACGTGCCCTGATCCGTTCCAAAGCAGATTGGCCATTCAATTTTAAAAATCTTATTTTTAATTTTTTGAGAGTGTATAAGTGATAATTTAGGTGGTAAGGCGATAAAATCTGGTGAGTACGTTCCAGTTTGATACAAGACGATAGCGTGTTTTCAAATTCATTGTTCATGTAGCTTTGTAGTTTACTCGATATTTTAGCCTACCCTCAAGTTAATTGGCAATTTTTCTTTTATTTAATTTGTTTTGTTCAATTAACTATTAAAGTACTTTTTATTACCCTTATACATTGGTGAAAGTGTAGATATGCCAAACAATAGCCACAAAAGGAGAAGCCTTTCTAAGAGCCGTGATTCGCATTTTGATATTAATAATGAGAATCCTCCTCGACATAACTCGCGTTCTAGGCATACCCGCAAACGAGGTAGGTCTTCTAACAATGTATTATCTGAATGCAGCAAATTCTGAATCGACTGACATCATTGGAGCAACGACACCATAATACCTCGCAGCCACGACGACGTAAGCCGAGTGCTGGTGCATTCCCAACGTCGCCGCTGCGTCTGCAGGAGCCAGCTGCGACTACGGCAGGGTATAGAAGGTCACAGGTAATGTGGCGGGAGTCAGTGGCTTCTCATCCTCGCTGGGTCCTTCCACCAGTGCTGCACCTGATCGCGACGCTGGCGCCGCCGATGGTATAATCGAGGCCATTTGGTCAATCAACATGACGGTGAGACCTAACCAATCTTATTATATTTCGAATTCTGACTCAAGCATCAACGATATAGACACCTGATGCGAGGAAATGGGCCGTGCCAAGCCTTTAAATTATTGGAAAGATAATGAGTGCCTTTCTCGTATTGGGAATTGTCTGAAGAATGATGCTAGGACTTGGCTCAATTAGTGGGTTACCAGTGACCGTAGTTTAAGCAATTTTTAGAAAGAGTTTAAACCTTTGTGCCCTAGGAACCCCGACGTTGCAAATATTTTATACGAAGTTATGATCACTGATTCTGGCAGATACCCCACATACGCCGATTATGCTCGCCTGTCGCTACTAAGATTGCGCATAGTTAGAGGGCTGAACGGTGAACTAATTTCAGCAATAGTGATACGAGGTATCATAGATCCGCAAATTCGTGCTTCGATGACTAATGGGAAATTGACACCGAATCAATTTGTAGAATTATTTTTGGTATACGTTAAATCAAATACGCCAGCTCATAATATGAGATCTAACTATACCTCATGTAGTGACGATCATTTTTCAAAATCAAATAATACAAGTACACTTAAAACTTTAACTTAAAACTTTAATGGTTGCAAAAGTTTTTCGTGTGGTCTTTTGGGTCACTTGCAGGCTTTTGGTAAGAAACCTGGACACGAAGTTGAGTCGTGTTTTGCAAAACTAAAATCTGAGTCCCGTAATAAAAACGTCAACTTTTGTCGTGAAAACAAAATTACTCGTAATGGTGATGTTGTTGTGGCGCTTATACACGGGGTCCCTGTCGATACCCTTATTGACTGCGGTTCATGTGTATTGTTAATTTCTACATCTTTATTAAAATATTTTAGATGTGCGCGCAAATCTGCTTTTAGAGTTTTGAGAGGCATTAGTGGTCGGGAAGTCGAATCCACTTTCTTTTTTTGACACTTTGTCTATAGAATTTAAAGAAATAACTCTGGAAGTAGACCTGCACGTCGTGTCCTCCGAATACATGAATACACCTGTTATCATTGGTACAGACGTTCTTAATACGGAGAGGGTTCGATATATTCGAACTCGCGACTATCAGTTAATTATGACGGAAACAGTTGACCCAAAGAATGTTATGGTCGTACATTCTGATACATCAATCCCGATTAATACAATTCTTGTGGGTGCTCGAGTCTGGTGAAATTCTGGTGTATATGGACGATGTTCTGATATTAAGCAAAACAATTCAGCGTGCATTTAAATTATTACGAGAGGTTCTCACGGTTTTGACTACGACTGGTTTTTCCATAAATTTATGAAAATTTTCGTTTTTGTGCACGGAAATTGTGTATCTCGGTTGACGAATAAGTCAAGGTCAGGTTAGGCCGAGTCTAGATAAAGTTAAAGCTCTAATCCGCTGAACCCAAAAACGTGAAACAGGTCCAACAGTTCATGGGTCTGGCCAGTTATTTTCATAGGTACAGAGGAGAAAGCCTCGTCGTACTTTTGAACCCAACTTTTTGGTTTTGGTCAAGAAACAAGCGCAGTTGACTAGCAAGTTGGACTCCAGCATGTGCGGTCCTTATCGCGCGGTAAAGACGCTGCCGCATGGGCGGTACGAATTGCGTCTCTTGGTTGGCTCCTACAGCAAACCAACTCAAGCGGAGGCGGAATATATTATTCCGTGGCGTGGCGAGTGGACTCCTGAAGTATGCGCGGCTTACTTTTCTGGTGAATTAGTGTGCGATTGTTGGAATATTGCCCAAACTCGTGTCTATGTTCCATCAGTTGCACACGGTTATGTTGTGGGTATGCTTCACGTCGTGCCGCTACCTAGAAGGTGTCATGGACACGCTTCACTCCGTGCCTCTGTACTGACAGTAGTAAGATACTCTTCACGTCGTGTCTTTATCTTACCAAAACCAAGTTACGCTTCACGTCGTGCCTCTAGATTGGTTCAGTGTTGTTAAGCTATGTATCACAGTGCGCCTCTAGCTTAGCAGCATGTTATGTTATCTTTGAATTAATTGTTTAGCGCGCTATTTTATTTTTATTTTTAGGGACGATGTGGTATGCTGACGTCGTGCCTATGTCATACGGATGATAATGTACTTCTATATGTGTATAATAAGCTAACGCAGTGCGTATGTTATACATATGTAGGTGACACACGATAATGCGAACGTCGTGCCTATGTCATGTAGTCATGGGAGATAAAGATGACTAACGTTATCCTATTCAGTTTTGCTATATGAACTATGCTAACATCGTGCCTATGGTTTATGCTAACTGTGCCATTTTTTTTAAAGTAAATCCTGCTACGCTTGGCGATAAGCTAACGTTGTGCCCATATGGTGCAAGCGTAGGGGCTATGTGGCATGCTAACGTCGTGCCTATACCACATGGGCCATGTGGTATACTAACGTTGTGCCTGTGCCACATGAGTGTGTAAGAGACATACAGGCTTAGGGGCCATGTGGTACGCTAACGTCGTGCCTATGCCAAATGGGCTATGTGGTATGCTAACGTTGTGCCTGTGCCACATGAGTGTGTAAGAGACATACAGGCTTAGGGGCCATGTGGTACGCTAACGTCGTGCCTATGCCAAATGGGCTATGTGGTAAGCTAACGTCGTGCCTATGCCACAGGGTGTCGTGTAAAATATACTCGCGCCTAGGTCTCTCACGGTTCTTGTACGTAAACGTGGTTAACGTCCACTATAACACTGATGGTGGAGTTGAGTTGTCTGCAGTGGTTTAATTGCATTATTGCCATGAAAAAAAAATTGTTTCTAGTTTTTTTTTCTTTTAAGGTGCAAACTGTAATAATGACGACACGGAATCCACGCTTGAGGAAGCTGCCAGACATAACGATGTGCCTCCTGAAGTGATTTGTTTTTTATTCTGTAATTGCAGGAAAAATCATGGCAATCATTATCACGAGTGAAGGTAGTTAGGCTTAATGATCATTCATGTCACTGCGTGTTTGTCAGTGACTTTCGTTTTTTCTTCAACTCTTAAAAAAGGATTATAATTACTTGAATACTTTTTGGCGCGACGTTAAGATGACTTAAACGTCAACGAGTTGACAAATGTATCTTCATGGAGAGGAGATACATTGAAACCAAACATGGATATTCAGTATAATGATGTGAAAAAAGGTATCGATGTCGCCGACCACCTAAGCAGCTATTACTCATCTTTATGGAGTCTGACATGGTACACGAAGATTCCTTATGATTTACTCTTTCAAGCAAAGATTGTCAGTATGCGGTTGGTTTTCAATGAGGCTACGAGCACTTCAATTACAATCTTAGTTGCAGGAGACTATTGTGCGTTGTTGGCGAAGTGGCAAGACTATTCACTTTCTCAACATCTACAACGGCAAGGCATGGACTTATTCAAATAGAAGAAATTCAAGAAGAGATAGAAAACTTTTTCGCAGATGCTGCCTTACATATTATAAGCTCAATGAAATCCTATGAAAGAAAAACATGAATGTCAAGTGTCTAGAATGTGGCAAAAGTAACTGCTTGATGTGCTACAATGCGGTGTATCAATTTCCTAGAGGCAGGATAATTAGTTTTTTATAATTTTTATTATTTTGTACTTACAGAAAAAAAGATAATGGTTTTTTTTAATTTGATATAAACAAAGGCTAATTAGAAAATACACATTTGTTTCCAACGAAAAAAATATACTTACAAATATTTGTTGCAAAATAATTTCGCAAAAAAAAATAAAGGTGAATTAGTTCTATACTTTTTTCAAACTTTATTATTTACACAATGTATTCCACACGTCACCATATTAAAAATTGCATTTATATCGCCACATCCGCAAATAATAGTTTGTAAACTTACCTCTAACTTTGTTCATATGTTATTCATTAACATTTAAAAATTAGGGCAAAAATCGTCCGAAGTGACATATGTGATTTATCGGACCTGGAACCTGTTAATCACTTTACACACTTACAGGTTACTTTAAACCGATATTTATAGTGTCCTATATACAATAGTATGCATCCAAAAACAGTATTGTAGTACTGTAGTTAATATGCAACTCGATTTCTTGTTAGTAGCATACCTAACGAAGCGTCTCAAGTGCAAATACGTAGCTATGCAACCGTTAAACGTGTTCTTGTCATCCTTATTGTAGATGTCCACGCTGACGGTTTGCGAGCGTTAAATTCATTTATGATATATTTAGTGTTTCAGGGCATTTCAAAAATAATTATTACTACACTTACTCAAATAAACTAGGGCTACACACGTTCCATGGTTCCTACCTGTAAATATCTTCATTTTATGCGACATAAAACAGAGCTGCAATTTGGAAAAAATCGGGAAAACATTTTAATTTCCCGAAATCGTGAATCATCTTATTTCCTAAATTATATAATGTTATGGAGAAATCCTTTCTCAATTAATTTAATCCCCTGTCATCTTTATCAACATATATTTCTATATGCTAATTTTTACGTAAATTAATTCTAAGAATAAGGGTATAAAATATTTTTATATCATTAATCGACAAACAAGCGGAGGTCCACCTAATGGTACGAGTGGTCGCCGCTCCCCATGAACGTTCATAAACAGCAAGGGCATTACCAAGATGGAAGCGGATGACCCGTTTATTACTGAATGTGCAACACTGCGACCTATTTCACGTTTGATTAAAAAGAAGGAGACAGAAAATGAAAACCCTGTCACCATTACCGGAAGTGACCTGGGTGGTAGTTCCCAGCAAGGTTCCACAGGAAGAACATTCGCTATAGCCACATCCATTGTTCAGCAGGTTGCAACACAGGCAGAAGTCGGCTAGTTTGACTTGGATTCAAATATATATGAAGCCCCATACACTGCCAAACTACGTTTATAACTATTCAATTCCTGAGATTTTCACAAAGAAAGTATGTGCTCTTATTTGAATATAACCTAACCTGAATCAAACAAGGCGTCAATATGGAGGTGATATTATTATTTATCATCACAGTCAATGTGTCGCTGGTAGCTTCGGCTTTTCGGCCAACGACATAGTCTACCACGCAGCACTGGCAGAGGATGTATTGACGAACTTCACACATCTTCTACAGCGTTATGGAGCAATTAAGTGTTGATTCCCATATAATTATTTCCTTCTCCAAGCTAGTGATAATTTATTTCTCATGTGCAAATAACAGCAAAATTAGAGGTGCATCCAGGATTCGTTTTCACTGCTTATTGGTGTTAGAAAACTCTAAAAGTAACAAAGTTTAACGTTTAAATAACAATACATTGATACGTTAATAGTTACGTTTATTTCTTTAAAGTAGACGTATTACACAGCTACTTCTTTTATAGCTACGTCTTAATAAATAAATACAGCAATAATCTTCGACCCGCAAGAACCCCCAATTTAATAAAAAATTATATCTATATATATATAACACTCAAAACCTCTATAAAATACGCCGCATTCGAGTAATCGCTCCCATTACGTCTTCAGCAAAGCTAAATTCGTTAGGTACAAGTCGCATTATATTTCATCATCTTCTAAAATATCATTACATACAATACTTCTCTTCTGTGACGTAATTATCTAAATTAATCCGACATCGTTTAAATCTTTACAGAGAACTAAATTTTTGCTCTAAATAGCAAATAAAATGTTTGTCAAAATAAACAACGTAACAGAATCATTCAGTATAATAACTTTTCGCATTTAATACATACATTGCATTAAGACAATTCTGAAGATAGATATACCGGTATTCTAATCAATGATAATTTAAACTCAACGTTTACTAATTCTATTATCAATATTTCATTGGACGTCTTCATCACCCGAGCGCGTCTCCGTTCAAGGTCTCGTCAACTGCGTCTTCCGTGTGAGTTTAGTTTAAACGACCATCATTCAGGATCTTCTTCATCTGCATCTTCAGATGCAGTTTACGACTCATTTAGTATAATTATTGAATAAAAAAACCCTTACCAAAGGCACCAGAAATACCAACGATATAATTAAAACTACTTTGTAACATCACCATCCACTTTGAGCATCAAAATACATTACACAACAAAATCATTAAACAGTCATTCTTGTCATTATAACTTTGATAAAACTAGGTTTCAGTTAAACATTAGCAAATTACTAACACGCGTCATAGATCTTAATATTGTGTTGTTTGTATAACTCAAGTTTGTGCATCCCTGTTATACTATCCAGTACCACAAGCATCAGGAAACTCAACAAACTATACATACTTAACACAAAGATTGTGTTAAAGAACAACCGTAAAGTTTCCTGTTTCAAGTGAACATAAGTCGAAAACTTTTTATGCTACTATTCTTTAGATGGCTCCGATCTCTAATTGCAACTTTGCAACAACGTAATAAGCAGCTCCGTGCTTCAGAGGGCACTTCAAGGGCTATAGTTTCGACCGTTACAGTGAACAGTTGTTAATATGTTCGAAAATTTCCAAGATCTGCTTTGGCTCCTAGCCCTTTAATTTGCATTCGAGCAGCGTAATAGACATGACTGCCCTTGCAAGAGATTGTTCAAATGAATCACTTATCTCCGCTTGTAACTAATAATAGTAATGATAGAAGTTATAAAAAAAAATCATCTAATTATTGTGCTGGATGTAAACTGTTCAAACGATATGATTACGGTAGAGTTTTGAGTTCTGTGTGTGTGTGATTTTAATAATGTACGAGTGAAATTTATCGCATAAATCAACATTTTGTTAGTAACATGAACATTATAACAAATTACAACATCTTTATTACAATAATCTTATTAACCAATACAACTTATAGCACAGATCTTTTCAGTATACACAAATAATTTTCTTAATAACAATAAATAAATAAAAATAAGTCCTTAATAATAACAATTTAATTTTGTTAATCGACTTCAAGTATATACACATATATACCTTCAGTAATTGAAATTAATTAGATGTATATTTACTTAGATCAACAATGGGTTTTAATAGTAAAATTCCCCATAACACATGTTGTGGCTTATCCCTACCGTACCTTTCATTCAGTAACATTATTTAAAATGCATAGGTACTTCATTATTATTAATTATTATTATTACTTCAGTAAATAATTTTTTTGTCTCTTGGTCTTTAGTTTTGTCATGCCAATTAGTAACTCAGAATGACATTATTACGGAAATATTACATATAATTGTCAGGTTTGCATTATGTATCTATATAAATGCTTTTTAACATAAAGTTTTATAAAAGGAATGTAGTTTACTAATATTAACAAAATATATTTTCAATTTTGATTACATGGGAACACATAATTACCAATATTTTGTCTAATTGACTCATTTAAACATCAAAAATTTCGATGTAATTTACATATAAGTCGTATATTTTTTTTTCATTCAATACCAATTTTAACAATGAATTTAATAATTGGGTAAAACTGCAGTGATTCTCGAATCTCACAGTTCAACATCACTCCTGATAATACTGACGTTTTTAAATTGACAATAATCATGATTAATTTAAACATTTGCTAAGGTTTCATTTACCATAATAATTACCATTAAAGAGGTCTCACCGTGGAACTAACTGAGATTACGATCTGTGAGATTTGAGAATTACCATGTGCATGTAGGTGAAACATATTAAAACATTCATTTTTATGAATATATAAGCGCAATGTTTGCGATCACGCAATATTAATAAGTGTTCATCATTATAGATGTTATCAAATTTTGCAGCCAATTCCTCAGTAATTATTTTTATTTATGACAGTTTTAATAATATCGGGTCAGTACATTTTATATTACAGAATAACTATATAAACAGATAAACGAAGAAAAATTGACGAATAGACAGCAGCACTACATCACGACCTAGTATTTTTAATTATCGTTTATACGTATAAACACAGCCTACTTACAATTTCCTAATTATATTGCTATATGGATCAGCTGTTGCAAGTAGTTGTTTCTGTCGCGTGTTAAGTAAAGATAATAATAAGACTAATATGCGAGAAGTTTGCAAATTAACAAATGTTCCTATAACTTCTCTTTGTCCAAACTATACACCCTGTTCAAAAAATAATTAGACAATATAAATAATCATAGCCTTTACCACATTTCATACACTTTTTAACAGCCTCATATAATGATATTTTACACTAATCATTTTGTATGTAAGGGTGGACGGAGGGAAACAATTTTAACCAATTCCTAAGCGAAACTCGTAGAATCATTAATATGATTAAACGATCTGAGGCAAGAACTACCTGGAGGAATAGAATTAAATAAAGACAAGTGGATGGTCACTGTGCACATATTTATCAAATTGAAGGTTGGCTGCGGCATCTAATAGCGACTTCTGAAGTCAGTTATCTCAATATCAAGCAATGGTAAGAAATCATGCAATTAGATGTCACTATATAATTTTGGAATAGTGTTTACGACCGCATAGTTTGAGGAACACATTTGAAGCTTCAACTTCAAGTTTAGTGCTTTTTTCATGAGTTACATAAACTTTTCGTATCACGAATACATAATCATTTAAGCACACTAACTTACGGATTTTGTGTAGTATTTTTTTTTTCGGAAATCGATGTCAGATGGCGTTGTGCAATAACAGATGTTGTAGTTAAAACTGCATTCGACAGTTATCTCTATTTCCATTCAATACTTATTGTTCAGATCTATGCAAAGTCGTTTCGAGAGCCGCAAGCACTCATCTACCTGAATGAATAAGAACCTCGAATAGATCCTGCGTATAGCCGCTTTAATTTAATACATATTAAAATATGTATATACATATATATATATATATATATATATATATATATATATATATATATATATGTATATAATCTCCATTCCTTTCGAGGGAAAATAAATTTGTTTAGTAGCTACAAAACCTTGTTAACAATCGAAGAATGAATATCACAATAGTAACGAATTGAATATTCATTAATTGTGCATTTTTTTTAAGAAACATAACAATTACTAATGATTCATTATAACATTACCATTCCGAATGTGCTTAAAGCAGCACATTTCGGTTAATTTTAAAATTATCTAGTCTTTTTTATTTTTAGGCTTTTTTGTTTCTAATTCTTCCGGCGATTCGTCCATACTCGCTGCATTGTCAGTGCGCGATTTGTCCACTGGATATAACCTAAAGGAATATTATAATATAGATATAGAGGCTGTTTCAAATTCGCCGCAGCTAGAATTTGGAATGATTTGCCACCTCCTATGAGAAAACAAATGTCTACGGAATGCTTTAAAGCCAAATACAAATCGGCTCTACTAAAAAGACTATCTGCAGCGGAAAATTTGAAACATCCCTATATTAAGTTTCTTAATTTAAAGGACTTTTTTTCTGTAAAAACATGACACAATCAGACGCGCGTGCGCCCGTCCATACACACACACACACACACACACACACGATCTGTAATGTATATGTTGGTCTATTTCTAGTTTTTCTTTTTCACTTCACTTTTTTTTGTATACTCCTAATATTACTGTTGATGTACCTATATTATATTTTAAACTTATTTTGTAATGGGGGAACATGCAACCATACTTCCGCATAAGATCTCAGGGAGAAGGGAACGGCTGAAAAACAGCGCTGCGCGAGGATGTTACCCCGCGTCAGCTAAAGCTGAGCTGCCCCCCTTTTGCCTCAAATTATTTGTGTTTGTTGCAGTGTTTTTCTATTCAGTTAGGTTTTTTTTTGTTTAATTAGTTGTGTTTTTTTTTTGTGTTCATATCCTTTATTTTTATATGAGAGGCAATAAATCATTATTATTATTATTAATACAAAAGTTACAATATATAAATGTATATTTAATAAGGCAGTTTACACGTATTATATTTCAAACGTGATATTCACAGAAAACGACATTCATATATAACAATGTGTTTTAACAACATACTATATGGCTATTGCAACCGTGAACTTCATAACGAACCTAAAACGGAATGATAGTCCATGTTTCTGACCTTGAGCACAGAGATACACCAACTGTATTTAAAAACTAAATAAATAGCACAGTAAAGTACAGCTTGTATTTTTGACAGTATATTGTGAGACCAAATATATTTTCAAATTAACACTCAGTTCCATTAAGCCGTATATTAATTTTATTACTATATTACTGACTGCATGTTCATCAATAGACTAATTTATCCTTGGAACTGAATTGCCCTGGTGAATGATTATAATATTAATTTGATAAAATATCAAATAATTTTTTTTTTAACTTCAAATGTCATGGCTATGGAGAATTATAATCAACCAAAGAAACGTGACTAACACTTGTGTTCCATTTCGTCTGTTTAACATCGATGTTGAGACTATCAGGGTAGATGGCACTACATTTTCCATCTACCTCACTGATGAGGACGCCAAGGCGGATGAGGGTAGCCCCCACTTTTTATTTTATAAAATACTAGTTACCTGTCATCGATTCGCTGCCAAAAACCTACGCTTTACGTTTAGAAATAACGCCCGCATTGTTTTTGGTTTTTTAGTCATAGAATTATATAATTAGAAAAATTAATCTATACTAATAATAAAACTGTAACGAGCTCGAATCTGAACATGCGAATATTTCTGGCAATTTTAATGTAGGTAAACTTGTTATTGATATAGGTGTAAAAACTTTTGAATGTTTCAAACAATCAAATTTCCCAAAAATATTCAATGCACAAATTCGGCCTCATTTTATTATTATTATAAAATATCACTCACCACCGCTGATAGAGGTAGACGAGAAAGACGAGGTCGTCGCGGAAGCACGCCACGCGATGCGCGACCGGCATCGTGATGACGAACGCGAACACGTCGTCGATGAATGTGTTGAACGCCTTGTACATGAACGCGCGCCACGGCAGCGCCGCCACCGACCGCAGCCGGTAGTTCACGAACAGCTGCGGCAACATGAACAGGAACCCGAACGCGTACACGCCGTTCACGACGCTGTGCAGCGCCCACGAGTACCAGCTGTCGGAGACACAAACACCTCACAGCTCTCAATTCTGCTTTATATATTTACATATATACGTGCACATTTTTTGATACGCTCCATTGTGGCGCTTATCATATTATTTTGTACAAAATAATTATTAAATAGATCATAATTTATTTTATCTTTTACCATACTACGTGTCACTGCAGTGCTCAGTTTACAAAAATGTCCACTTGTAGATTATTAATAGGGTCGATTCCTCGATCTCAGCGTCAGCGTGACAGCTAACAATACCCAATTCGACATTAGTGTTTTTACCTTTTATGCGGTTCATAGAGCAGCGAGTACACTGCCCCGGCGACGCACAGCGGATATAGTAGGCGCGATAGGTAGCGCATTGCCTCGGCGTCGGCGCGCGCGGTGGTCAGCTCCGCCGCGTCTTCGGGTGTCTCCCGCCACACGCGCACGCGCCAACCGGCGAAAGAAGCGCGAACGTGGAGCACCTTCGTCACCTTCCAAAGCTGGAATGAGTAAATAATTTATGGATGGAGCGAAACACGTGTTGGTGACGGTATGTGTGTTGGTATATACTTTTATCATAATTGCATGTTTTCCTTTGAGGAAGGGAGGGAGGTTTCATGCACGTATAGAAGTATATCCCATCATATATCGTGCTTGCGGATTTTTGCAAAGTATATCAATACTATATAACAGCAATCATATGGGGTAAATAGTTACAGACAGCAGTCCGATTTCAAGATTGATTATACGATAAGACTACCGACCAGTTTCAAATGAGGTCTACAAGCCCTAATAACAGCAGTTACAGTACCAGGTAGTCCTGCGTCTGTTTGTCTGTCTGTTCTGCATACTAACAAAAATCTAAAATAAATAAAAAATTATTACCATTATAGTAAGAGTATTTTCAAACATGCACTGACCTCAATGATAGCGCTGATACCAGTGGGTACTAGTACGAGCATAGAGGTCTGCTCATCAAGCAGGTACAGGAATATGACGAGCTGAGAGAACGCGCGCCACAACACCGTGCGCGTCGAAAGCCCCGCCAGGGTGCGCTTGCGCCGCCAAAATGATACGTCGTTTTTAAACGCCAGGAAATCGAACAACAGCTGGGGTACATTGAAATATAAATATTAATCACAGCATAGGCCATAGCGTAATAGTTAAGCATATATCTTGTCCTTTCAACGTAATTTAAATAAAATCTCTAGAATCTTTAAAGACCCTTCGGTGTAGAGTCGAGTGTAGTTGAGTGTTCTATACATGAGACATCACCAACACCCACGACCCGAGAATAAAAATATATTTGAACATATTTGCCACTTAAATCTCTGCCCAAGACGGGAAACGAACACCTACCAACAAGTTACCGAAATAAATTCATTAACAGTAACAGGCTTAATTTCGTTACAACCCTGCACAAAGGTCATTGTAATTCATAGACTTACATGGCAGCTAGCAATCATAACAGTAGCGGATAATAAATAGAGGTTTGTATCAGCGAATATTCCTTTAACATCATCAATATCCTTTTCACCAAATCCAAGAGTGCGTAGCTGAGCCAAGGCTAGTCGCACGTGTAGAGCGAGACGCAGCGACCCGAAAGACGCCGGCGACACGGTGACAGTCACGTTCACTTCAGAAGTGCTGCTGTTCAACAGTTGCAAGTCGGACATTCGAGACTTCAATACATTATGCAGTATTATTGGTAGAAATTTTTCATCTCTCACTCTGTGAAAAACATCCATAGACACATCTATTACTTTTTTTATATTATCATAATAATGATTATATTTTCGTATTTACAAAAAGTTGTGTGCTTTTTGCAGACAGAGAGGTTAAGAGGATAAACATTATACAAAATATTAATTCATCCTTGAGCACAAGCCTGAGCACAAGCCTACCTCACCTTGCTGAGGCTGTTTACTTGAAGATTTAATTAGGTAATAGCATCAGGTCTGGCAGACATAGCAATTTGTTTGCTTGGACAGAGACCACCCTGTTTTATAAAATCAATCATGCAATGTTTTTAAAACATTACATTTGCAATGTTTGTAACCCGATAAAAAAATGTTTCCCATTTCCTTAGTTATATGGCTGGTAATTGTTGGTATTATTGACTTTCATATGTGATGGGATCACTTATTATCATGTTGCCTGTTTGCTCATTTATCAGCAATTAACATTGAAAAATAGCCAACTCATTACAAAGTTTGATAAGACTATTTTTAATTATTGATAACAAATGATTTAAAAAAAAACCGACTGCAATTTTAAGAAGTTAAATTTCTTGGGTTTATCTCCTATTTTTCACCTCTAATTTATCTTCAAATTTAAGTGAAACGAAATCAGAAATATACCCTCTCAAATAATAAAGGAATTTTCCAAATTGATTAACAAATGACAGAGTTCTGAATAATAATAGTTTTAGTATAAGACAATTACCTCAGGTAAGGAATTAATTCACCAGGGATTCTCCTATGAGGGAGATTCAAGTTATCTGTTAGAACGGAGAGTGGTGCTACAACAGCTATATGAGCATAGGGCTTCGACTGATTCTTTTCATTTTTTATACCTCCTGCCTGTA
Organism: Megathymus violae; assembly: GCA_003671415.1. Classification (NCBI taxonomy): domain Eukaryota; kingdom Metazoa; phylum Arthropoda; class Insecta; order Lepidoptera; family Hesperiidae; genus Megathymus; species Megathymus violae. The sequence goes on along the minus strand of PDGT01000063.1, from coordinate 1,461,630 downwards.
AAAAAAATTATTAGAATTACAGAATTTTAAATATTGTAAATACATATTTTATCACATATATTGACATTAGAAATATAGCTTCTGCCAGTTAGTCATTGTAACTCCACCAATTGACACTGAATCAAAATGTAAGAATAGGTATCAGTCTCTCTCTTAGTTGTGGGAGCAATTTATACCCTGCACTAAACTGTTAATAGGCCATGTGGTCAGCATTTAATATTGTTTTTATGCTGTTTTCAACTATAAAATACTGGCAATTAATAAACATAATATATTTTATAAGTTACTAAAAAAGAAATATGATGTTTTATTTATATGAAAAATATTTAGAACCTTAGATTGAAGAAGATTGAATGTAGTCGCTTGAGGTTCCATATATGTTACTAAGGCGAATGTATGGACGGCTTCTGTTCGAAATATGTCCTCAAAATTGTCATACAAGCGCCTCTCGTCAAGCAGCACGGCATGCATGTATAATGTCCCATTGTTTCGGGTTTTACGCGGAATTTTCAGCGTCACAACTCTGAACAACAATGTTAGACATTTAAATTTAATTATATTAATAACGACAACATTTAATTCGAACATTATCTTGTAATACTAACGTATACGTAGAATTCCGATAGTCAAAGTTTAAAGAAGTATGCACTTTATTTACTGATCCCAAAGATATCCCATTTTTATATGGATGCTCCTGTACCGAAGTGTAAAGAACAAGGTGTTGTACTGGATTGGAAGCTAAATATGAAGAATAACATCTTTCGCCACGATTACACTCGGGCGGTATGAAGATTTCAGTTAATGTCCATATTGTGTGTAGTACATAGATAGAAACTATTATCGATAAAATAAAAGTAACTGATACAAATTTCATTATATTGTAATTGATAAATAAATATGAAATACAACTTCCTTAATTTTAATTAGAAAAAAATGATATTGCACGATTTATATCGTTCTTTGACGTATAACCTGACTGACTGACCGACGTCTGTCAGCTATTCCTTCAGTTGCTATTGACAATTGACAATGAAAGCTTATTGTGCGTTTATTAAAGTAATATAATAATTATATAATTAATATTGATTTTACAATTTAAGAACAATATTTTGTTTTATAATATTTTATTTCCGATTACAGTACCTGCGTATATTTTAATATTTTTGAAATAAATTTAAATTGAGTTTTATTGTTTAAGTAAAAATAAATGTTAAAATTATTATATGTTAAAATGTTTATATAGTTATATTTTAAACTATAACTACTATAAATATATCTTGAATATGCATATCTTTTTAAATATTAAGATGAAAACACTGCAAACTTCAAAAAATGAGGAAAGAATTTTAATAAGGGTAATAATAAAAGAAAATAAGGGCTAGCAACACTACAAGCCTAAATGGGTGATAGTGTAGGAACGTAATAAATCGGTGTCTCCTTGGAAATAATATTGATATTCCAAATAAACCGAAAAGAAAAAAAGGTAAGTAACGTTATGTACTTAATATTTTTATTGTAATTAGCCTCAGCGCAGTAGTCGTTTTATTGCAGTTTAATACTATGGTATATGTGGCACAATGTTTTGACAGTTGCCATTGAAATACATATTTGATACTTTGTTTATATTTCAGGATATGTGCCTGTTATTCGTGAAATCTGAATTTCAACAACCCGTATCCAAAGTCTAGGAATACGATCAAAAATGTCAGCGGATCAATGCACTGAGAGCTCCACTGAGAATGACCATGGACGCTAAGGATTTAAGGATAGAATCTGCTCTGGGTGCTCACTGTGACAATGGCAATACAAAGTACGCCCAGAGCGGCACTGCGTTTCAATCCAATGGTAATAAACCATATCATGATATCGAATCAAACTCATTGGCTAAAGTGGATGTACCGGCCGCGAGGCCGTGCGCTATCATAGGCCCCGATAGAGTAGTGCCGCCACAGTCGACGAATGATGCATATGTAAAAAAAGTCCCTATTGAGCCATGGCCATGCACAGATAGCATTTACCAGCACCCACCGGAATATCCTCATAAACCTACTGAATACCAACTTTCAAGAAACATATCACCAAGACAAACTTTTCAAGAAAATATGCAGCGTATCATGGTACAGCCGTCATACGCGTCAGTGAAAAACAGTGAAGATAATTGTTTAAAAAACCCAAAATTGATGCCCTTTGAGTCAAAGTTTTGTGATGTGCCTTATATGATTAATCCTTTAAACAATGAACAGAAAATTTTTAAAAGTTCAGAAGGACTTGTGCTCAATAACAACTGTAACCAACCTGTACTCCCTCATGGTTGGACAAGCAATGGTGTTAATGTGAGGCCCTTAAGGCCATATGGTGCTCCTGATTTCTATCAGTATTCTGAATATTCCAATTGTCCAGGCCCTCGACCAATATCAATGATAAGACCGCACAGGAGTGTCCACGAAGATTTGCCACCGCAAGCATATCAAGATAGATATCATGAAGCAAATGTTCGATTCAAGCCTTATCCTACTACAAAAGAGAGACCTCTCCAAACTCCACATTCAAGGTATGATTATGTACATAATTACCCTAATACATTCCAACCACATCCTTCGTATCCACCACATAAGTATGAATTACAAAAGACAATACCTACACATCCATATTCTGTTTATCCCTCAGTACCTCTAAAGTATTTAGAAAGACGATTACCTGTACCAGCCTTGGAGAAGTATCCACGATCTCCCAGCCAACAAGTAAATTTCAATCAACCCTTTTATAATCAAAATATGCCTTCTACTTATGGAACACTTCCAGGAAACTCCTTGCAAAATAGAGGATATGCTCCAGATCCCTCTTCAAAAAATATGATGCAAAACAGATTATATTTAGATAATAATAATTCGCGCAAATATTATACACCTTCAGAAAACATGTTTATCAATGATTTTAATCGACCTCCAACCATTAAAACTGATCTTATGTATTCTACATATCCACCTATAAATATACATTCACTTCCTCCACATCATATGTATCGAAAAGAAAGTTCTATGAAAGGATATGAACATGCAGTACATTGTCGAAATATGGAATACTCTTCAAATATAAGCCTACTGGGTAGGATACCACTACAGTTTTCACCTCAAACTATGTCTATATCACCCTCGGATTCAAATACAAGCAATGATGCAACACAAATTCTTGGAAATTCACAGGATGACTGTGGATATGCTAGCCAGTCCTCTACAGCTAGTGTAAGAAGCATAGAATCTGGAGTTAATAGAATTTTAAATTATGTATACCGACGACATGACATGACAGTGCCTCATATGAATAAATCTGGACAAAAATTGGACAATAGTATAAGTTCAAAAGATAAAAAAGATCTTAATGTTAGACAATTTCTCCAAATGTGGAATGAAGGAGATGACGATGGCAGTGATAATAATAAGGAAATCATAAAACATAGAGACCCTAATAATTCTTTAGGCTGCTATGATTCAGGTAACAATCAAGAACAACTCTATGTTCTTGATTTGGTTAATGTACCAAAAGAAGATCTGGGGAAATATGACCATATACAAAAAATTTCTAAACTACCTGAAAATATTAAGGGGTATAACAACATTGAATTGCTTAACCAATATGAAAAGCTGGTTGAGTCACCAGGTTTGAATCATTTTTCTCTAACACTTCCACCATCAAAGCAAAAAGATTCACATATTCCAATCAGACATTGTTATCCAAGACATGGAATGGAAGTGTCGAGTGCCGATCCTCGCCCATTATCACCTTTAGATGTTGAAGCTAAAATAAGCCAGTCTGTTATTCATAAAGAAGTGGGCTGTAATTTTGAAATTAGACCTTGTAGTCCACAAATGTTGAATGTTGAATTAGCCACAACAGTTCACAATGTGTTAGGTGAACGAATAATAGAGAAAGTAGTTAACCCTGTTAAAACAAATTCACCTGTATGTCAGAGAATAGAGGAAACCAATAATATTTCCTCTTCAAAAAATTCACCAAAAGTATCAAGTTGCAAAATGATTAGTAATCAATATCCTACCAATTTGAATGATACTTTAAAAACAAATTACTGTTTACAAGATTTGGAAAGTAACTCTGGAGTGTGTCTTGCGTCTTTACCAAGATTGGATAACGATATAGAGTTCAATTTTCCTGAAATAAATCAACAATTTATTAATGATAACAAAATAACGCCAGTTCAGGATCTGCCAATATTAGATACAGAAAATGGTGGGATTGCAGATATTAACAAAAGTAAAATTCACAATCACCTTTTTAGCACTGAGACCAATAATGCAGGTTCTGATTCCGACAAAGACATCTCAAAACTTAGCAAGTACAGAAAACAAAAAAAATATTTGAATCCAAATGACAGTGATGATACCTTGAACATGTCGCTACATAGAACTGATAGTGTTATTATTAAAAATCCAGATAATACAAAAAGTCAGGAGGAATATATTGATAATATACCATTGAATAATAATATTACAACTAATATTGAAAATATAGTGAACCCATTACATATTGCTGTAGAAACTGGTATAACTATTAACTATTCCGATAAAACAAATTCAAGAAGAACTCATCATAACTACAAGCCATGCCATAGCGATACTGCTATCGACTTTAGTTTAAATAAATGTGATGACATACAAAACAATAACGTTGAGAGCTTAAGCAGTTTAAATCATATGTCAAAAAATAATATTGAAATAGATAAAGTAATTGATCATAATAGTACTGATAAACTTTGTAGCAAGGAACTACCTGAAGAACTGAAGGAAATTGCTGCTACTGATAATCATTCTATTTTACAAGTGAAATCTCCCATATTGGAAAATATTACCTCTTCCAAGATACTTGATAACAACATTGTGGTGCAATCTATTGTCAAGAACAACGAAGTTCCTCCCACTCCTGAAACAGTTATCACCCAATCGAAATATAAGGAAATAGTATCAGATATATCATTTATTAATATATCATCACTGAAGCAAGAAATAGTTTCACATAATAATTTGCCCCTCTTAAACCATGATAATAAAAATATATCGACACATATAACTGAAAGCATTAAAGCACCAAGTACTTTAGCACCAAGCACTACAGAAAATCGAGCAATAGATTATTGCTTAGCAGAACATCCAGAAAGCATAATTACTCCTATATCCGAATTTACAAGTAATTTAGGGGTAGAGCATTTAAAAGACACAGATTTAGACAAAGATTACCCTTGCTCCCAAAAAGAAGAAAATAATACATTAATTCAAGGAAGTGAAACTGGAAGTGATCCACATACACCAAATACAGATAGAAAAAACGAAGATAACTGTAATAAAATGTTAAAAGATGTAAATAAAATTTCTAATCCAGAGAGATTTTATAACCAAAATAGAAATGTGATTGATGACTATGGCAATTTCGCTAAGAAATGCAGTGATGAAAATCAATCACGAAAAGAACTAACGAACGTTAGCAGTAATATAGACTGCATTCATCTTCCTATTAATAGTGATATATTATCTATTTCAATAAATGACTTTGATTCAACACATATCCCATGCACAGCAATGGATGTCTTTAAACAAAAATATTCTCTTAGTAATGCAGAAACCAACAACAACATACTGAGTGACATAAAAAATGAGTCTAAAATATCACGTCCTTCACTTAATGAAAATTTGAGTCTTGAATTAAATAAAAGTGATACACATTCTTATGAAGTCAAGTACTTCACTTTGAATAAAGAATTGTTTTCATCAAGGATCCAAAACCTTTTAATATACAATGAAGGGTTGTGTACTTATATTGCAAATTATGGAGTAGAAACTAGAAAAGAAGGTGATGATTTTTTTTATGTTGACAGTCATTGTCTTCTACCGAAAGATGATAACTTAACGACTTCTCTTAAACTAGATTTTGCAGAGAACAATATAGTTCCAGATTTTGAAAACAATACAAATAGTCATATTATGAGCAGAAAAAATGAGAAAAATGAAAATAATATCATATCAGACAAGTCAACAGAAGTCGTGAAATATGGGCCAACAATCACAAGTAGTGACCATTATGATTGTACTTCTAATAATACTGCCATTGATCTAGACCAAGTTCAGCAAAGTGAAATAATGATGAATGATGGTGACGATGATATTCACACTGAAAGTATTGTTGTGGAAAATTATGATTCTGACTCATTACTCGAAGTAGCTGACCAGGACAGAAATGACATAATTCTAAACAAGACAAATATTGACATAAATGACAAAATTAACAATTACATTGAAAAAAAAAACGCATTACCTTTACTACGTAATCAATTTCCTAATAAACGTAGTAGAACACTTAAAAGATCATTATCAGAATCTGCGGTGATAGAGTACAGTGCTGCTGCAGTTGACGTTAAAGGAATTTATAATAATAATTTTAAGAATAGTAGAAAACGTGCGAAAATTGCTGATTCGGAAATATTAGTAGAGTCTCGGGTATTATCTGAAAATTTTACTAGTTTTATTCAAAATAATCGAAGGAATTCTGTATCTACAATTTATAACGATGAAAACGTATCATTTTGCATTTTTATTGACGACGACTGCGTCTTAACAGAAGAGAATGAAAGTTGCCAAAAAATTTGCTACACAGAAATACCTGGTGAATGTTTGAATACAATTTGTACTGAAGAAGATGCTTTAAATTCTGAAATACCAGAAGATGATGCTTATGAAGGTACTGCCGAAATTTTCAATGAAGTGGAGACTGTAGATTCTGAATTAACTACAAATATATACTACGAGGACAATGTCTTAATATGTGGCAAAGAAGATAATGTCAGTAGTGAGTCAAACTCAGAAAACATTCCTTGCGAAGAAGCAGAACAATCTCCATGTGAAAATGATTTAATTTTATTAAACATGGATGATACAACCATTGAAGAAACTTGGGTAGAGGACGTAGCATGTATGGAAACAGTATTTAGCGATGACATTGCTGAAGATATTATTATTAGTGCTCCATCGTCTCCAAAAGACTCGGAATCATCCGAAGACGAGGGTGATAATACCAATTTTGTGTACAATATTAATGAAAATGAGCACACAAATAAGGTGAAACATATATATGGTAACCAAATGTGTGGTGATGATGCTGAATTAGTTGACAAATTATATAGAACTCCACAAATGAATGTAAACAAAACACTAATTGATAGAGAATCTCAGATTTCACAGGAATGTAATCGATACTATGATAATGAGTCTTTAGAAAAGATATTGTCAGAATCCAACACCATTGACACACATGATTTGGTTCAAAATGATTTTATCTTGGATAAATCTTTAGTATTACGAACTACTGTCACAAATGATGACGTACATGGAAATAAAGAAAATTTACAGGATCTTTCAAAACAAGAAAGTAGTCGTGAAATATACTCAACTGTGGATTTACCTGACTTAATTCAAACTAAATTGTCTGCAGAAAAAAAACTAAACGCAAATGACGATTGTCCTGTTCATTCCTGTGAATCTAGTTGTGATAATTTTGGATCTTATAAGAAAGACGAAAAATTGCAGTATGAAATATCAAGTTCACCGGAAGTATCATCTACTACGTCAGAAGAAAAGGGTCCAACTATTCTTTTAAAAATAAGAAGTTACAAAGGATCTAAAATTTCCGAAGTTAATGAGATGAGTGCAGGTGTTAATCGTACACATTCCCAAAGACCATTAATAACAAAAGCCGCACAAAAATATATTCCACCTATAACAGAGACCATACATGATCTAAAGGTAAAAATTCGTTTACCAAAACAAAGCTTGTATAAATTACAACAATTAAAGAAATCCAAAGAAAAACCAAAGATAAATACAAGTTGCAGTAAACATTATATTAAAAGTTTGCCACAAGAAAACCTAAGGAAGACCAAACCGAAACCTAAGTTTGAGGATGTTCTGATGAGTATAGATAAAATTCAATTAAAAAAACACCAAACAAAAAATAAAAAAAGTAAACAACCAGTACCTAAAGTTATAATAAAAAAAAACGAAAACGGAGCTCATTATGCTAGCACTCAAACTAATGAAACATTTAACCCAGACTTAACGGGAAGAAAATGGCAACCTTGGGTTTTTCTAGAGAAAAATAATTTTGTTGATAAAATGGCTTTAAAACAAAAGTTTAAAGCCATCTATAGCCATAGAAAGAAAACTTTTGTATTGGCGGAAAATTTTCGAAAATATAAATCAATTTCTAATGCAAAGTTTGTTATATCTCATCCCAAACCAAATGATAATAATATCTCGACAGGGAATCTTAAATACACATTTCGATTAAAACATAGTTAATGACGATATTATTAAATTTGTGTCTTAACAAAATTATTATGAAGGCCGTAACTATTGCCTATTCCTAAATCCCACCCTTATACGGTCTCATAAATGTAACATTCCTTGTTCCAACTAAACTTTAGTTTGGTTTTTTTAGTTACCCAATTAAGTTTTCGTTATGTAATTATAAATAATTTTAATAAATTTATTATAACACAAAGCCAAATTATAGACAAATGTGATTATAACAACAAATAAATATTTAGATACAGTGCTTTAATTTTGTAAGTGAAATTTATTCAGATCTGTTTTGTTACATTTCAAATTCTATTAGTAGATTATGTTATTGTCATTCCGTTTAAGTGGTCTACGTTGTAACTATATTACTCTTACAAAAGCATTGTATATATACACAAATAACTACGGATTTGTTGAGTTAACCTGTATTATACATCAAAGTGACGTTTATATGAAATTTTGAGTATTTAATATTTTGTAATACTTAACCAGCATGTTTACGAAATACTGACAATCAATAAAAAGTATAGTGTTGGTTTTACGGTAAAGTTCAATAAATTTGATCTACATTCGATAGATTAAACATTTTTTACATTAGAAATTTGAGATGATGCATGGAATTCATTTATTTAACGTTCATATAAAGTGACACTGTTCGATGTATTCAAGGTATAATTTATTATTTATTGTCAAAATTATAAATTCATTAGTTGATAATAGAGTATAAATTATGGTAAAATGTAAGTACTATATTTTATTTCGTAATTTGTTAGTGTAAGAGATATTATTATTGATATTTTCGGTAGTAATTGTAGTAAATCCGCATTAGAATACTGTGTGGAGAATTGTGCTAATAGATATATTTACATGAGTTTTTGTTTAATATTGGATATTTTATTAAAATTATCAACGTGTTATAATATTTATTAATGTCGTCGCTAAGTCGCATGTCATTGCAAAATCGCGATGGTTACTATTGCTCACGTAAATTCTAAACACATGTAAGATAAGCAACTAATTAAGAAAGAGATGGGTAATTTAATAACTTTATAAAATGTAGTCTGAAGTACAAAGAGTGTGCACTAATTTTGTATATTACCACTTTATCCGACGTCAGTGTATTTTTAACATAAATTTAAATATATAGTTTATCTGGAATTATCTAAAATTCGTTATAGTATATTATACTTATAACGGTTTACTATTTTGTATGATATAACTTTGTTGCCGCAAAAAACTAGTAACTGTTCATTAGAAATATAAAATTGACGCGAAAATTAGGACGGCCAATACTCAAAGATTAAATATATAATTACATGTACTGTTGGTAATCAAAATGTTAATTGAAATGAAATAATTATATTGTTAAAGTTGAAAGCGTAACTCTCGCCATAAAGTACTGTATATCAAGTTATAGTTCAACGTTTGTTTGTCAGTCATATATAGCCTGTGGCCGTTATCGACCATAAGCCCGTTTCTGGTGAACATTTTTATCTTCAGAATCAATGTTCATAGTTACGCTTATATATTTATATTCCAATGACAAAGATTTTTATGGGTATGTACATATATAAATAATGTTTACTTCTTATTTCTAACATAATATGTCGTTTACACGAAGTGCCTGAGTAGTTTTACAAATAATTTGCGATATATAAATAAGATTACATGCAAATTTAGTGCCTTTACGCTTCGTGAATTAATTTTCCTTTTTAAGCTACGGTTTCGTATGAAAATAATTCTGTATCATATACGTAAACTATACAACTAAGTACCAAGTTCTTCTCGTACTAATAAAAGTTGTATCGTTTACTTAATATATGAACAAAAATACTAGTAATACCAGTTTTTATCACTACAGTTTGGTTGCGTAATATTTGCTTACTGAACCAAACTCAATTACATATTTATTTAAATAGAACATTATTTGAGAGCATAAGCGTAAAATTGGCTTCAACGGTATAATACATAATGTATTAAAAATTACGTTCCATAAAAAATATACCAAAGTAGATACCAACTAAGCTTCCTACCAAGAAATGAGTGTATCTACTGATCTCATTGTTATTGCGTGAATGTGCCTAATAAACCGTTATAAAAAATACACTATTTTTATATTATATACAGGGTGTTATGTAAAAAATAAACCAAATATGTGCTTTTACGTTTTAGCAAGTGCTGCCTTCATAGTTCATTATAAGCTCATAGGTAAATGAAAACATTTTTAAAACCACAATGAACCATTATATTGTGTTGATTGGACTGTTTATTTATTATAATTATGTTGTAAGGATGAAATTAAGTTAAAGTGGGTAATTAAGATTAAGGTGACGGATTAACGTGCTTGATTGTGAGATGTACAAAGTGTCGTCACCTGTTTTAGTAATTATAAAGCTTTCGTGGCGTGTTTTATTGAGTGTCTATTAAAATATGTGTTATTCCAGAATATTTTGAGGCTGAACTTTACTAAGTAAGGTTTAATTTTTACTGATATTTTATTTCAAGTTATTGTAATGATACCATGAATGTTTGTTATGCACTGTTGAGTGGATTGTTGAGTTTATTATTTCTGCACTTTGTTGGCCATTGTTGAAAATAAAAGTGATTTAATGATATACTTCTATAGTTAAGCACTGTTGACTTAAGGGTTACGGAAATATTTTTATTGATTAATTAATTAGTCTATAGCAAAAATTTGTTTCTTCGTTTAATGTTAAACATATCTTTTAATGCCAGTAACGCACGTGATAGTGTTTCGTGATAGACGTTATTATATTTAATGTAAATCCTAAACAATGTGTCCTAAATCATACACAGAATCAAACCTATTATTCGTAATGGGATTTAAATTGTTTTTGAGTGTACCTAATTTTGAGAACCGTTCATATATTGACCAAATAAATGTGTTCTAAGTAATAAGACGAATTTTATTTAGTTAAAGCTATTTATTGATATAACTGGTTACACAGGTATATTAACTTTAACAGCTTCTTGACGAATAGCGCTGATGAGCTCTTGATTTATTAGAAACACGAAGCGAAGGCCCGCGATCTGTGGAAAAAAAAATTTTGAAGAATTTAAATTTTTTACTCTTTTTAAACGAATTCCGGGAATACAATTTACTGTTCGTTTCATTTCCGCATTAAATAAACGCCAATATATGTAGACATACTATTCGTTTTCGACTATGACACCGTGTTATAAACTTCGATCATTATCGTCATTATTCAATTCATAAAGTTCTACTGCTACTCACAATGAGATATAAACTGCAATAGCTCATAACATTTAATTTATAATTGGTTAATTAATAGACTATGACTGATTATAATGGAAAAACAATTTTTTTGGTGCTTAAATGATTTAACATGGGAATCGACAATAATGAATGTGCGAGTACATATTGATATGTTATGTTTACGTGAACTTGAAATGAAAAATTTGTTCCAATTACAATGTAACATACTTTCAGCAGGCTGTAATTAGGTGAATACATTGCTGAACACCGTATTCACTCAATCGGGGCCTCGACATCGTACCGCGCTGTGTCAAAGCTATAGAAAGTGAACCGACCCATCACGTTCATGGAATTATAGGGTTGGCGTGAAATAACAGAAATTCTGTACCTATCCTATCTACCTACCCCACTTAGAGGTAGGTAGGCAACATTCACGAACAATCGTGAGTTAACTTTTGTTTTTTTTTTTCATTTAAATTGATAAGACTGCAAGTGATAAAATAGGCATTACAGTAAATGGTCGTTACCACCCACATCTGTAACAGCTGGTGTGTTACCGCCGCGTTGCTGGACCAAAGAGGAAACGGTAAACGCGCTTGTAAGTATGAGTTAGATTGGTGGTGGACCTTGTTTTCATCTCGGAGCATATTCAAATTATACTCAAGCACACAACAAACTCACAGCAATAACGCTGTTGTGGTTGAGTTTGACTTTGTTCCCCTGCAGCACGGGACGACCGTCCACAAATATAGGCCTCTTCCCCTCAGAGGACATGAAGAAATCACCGCTGTTCCTCAGGCGGATCGTCGCCTGCTTCCGTGATACCTTCGTTGCAGGACCTTCGAGGTTCAGGTCCACATCTATCGTGTGGTCCCGAGTGCTGCGGCCAACTGCGATCTAGGACAAATAAAATAGCTTTATATAACACTAGAAATTACATTAAATATTTATGAGATTCAGATATGTCGCAATTATTACAGCATTAAATTTTTCTTCGTTCTTCTAATGCTAATCTAACTGAGGTCGATTAGTTGTAAAGACACAATCTGACCATTCTATTCTAATCCGACTAAAATAGAAGATCGACAGTATCTTATGTAAAACTCTAACCGAACTGTAGCGAATGTGGAAATGCCGCTAAAGCAAAAAGTATTCTATGTGATGGTAATTTTCTATTTAGGGTGTAAGGAACTCCATCCATCCTCGAGTGTAAACCGACTGCCCTGTATTCGTGAAAATTTATAAAAACAGTAAAAGTAATAAAATTAAATAAATAAAAATAGCCAATTTTAAGGAATAAATAAGCATAAGAATTCAAGTTTATGTTTGACACAACTGTGTGGCAAATTTTATACTGAGAAAATTTATCTTTGAATTTAGGTATTCACCTTACTCAGATTAGTTAGTCCAAAAGTATTTAATGATTCTTTATTACTTTATCAGTGTTTTGGAAATAAAAGACAAAGGATTAAACATTTAATGACATGAATTGAAAGGTCTTTATACATTTAATATACATATACTGACACTTATTTTATTCAAAAAAGTTTAAACGAAGTTTTATTACTAATCGATTATGTAAAAAAATAACGCCGTTATAATTATTTTGGACATTAAATTTACTACAAAGTACCATAATACCAATATGGAAATAATCAATCACCGCCGATAAAAATAAGTTGTATTTAAATAAGTTCCTATGCAGTCCGTTTTACATTATTTAAAACTTAGTAAACATTTAAATAATGTTGAATATTTATAGCGATTCATCAGTGGAAATTATTGTGTTATGGGAGTTTAAAATTAAATCAAATAGGTACCTCCACGTTCCTTGTGTATGCCCTTGTTGGCCGTGCATTGTAATTATTGCCTTCACAATTCTCGTATATGCACAGGTGTTAATTGATATGGTTAATTAAAAAACAATTGTCGAACGTTATAATAAATTAGGTTCAGATCAGTTCAGATAGGTTCAGATCGATACAAAATACGACTAACACTGCAAATTTACTGTACCTACTTAAATGTATTGCCGCAATATAGAATCAATACAGTAGAAACGTTGTACACGTCGATAGAATAATTTACATTAATCGTTGAAAATTATACCGCTCCTGAGTTACTTAAATTACAGTTCGTTGTACATGCGTAATGCAATTATCTACAGTCGAAATCGGTGCGTAAGTATGCACTTCCATTATATAACAAAATAATTTAGCAAGGTCGCATCAACCGTTCATTTATTTAGCGTTTGTCCACTCGTTCAGGGTATGTTACGTTCGTTTACAGATATTACGTACGTACGTTTAGGGTCAGTCCGCTCGTTTTGGATCGATCTAATTAACGTCAATCCATTCGTTTAGTGTCAGTCCGTTCCTCACGGGTCGGACTATTTAATTAAACAATTTTTTTGTTACCACAAATACTGAGCATAAACGAAATTATTATTTTTTTGGTATGTACGCTTCCTTGAAATAGAATAAGCCAGTCAAATAGAACCCAGTCGTCGCGAGTCACAACAACATTTAATTACAAAACCAATATTTATAAATGACTTATGTGAAAGTGAACATAATGACAATAGCATTAATGGTTATTTATATTGAATCGACATTCATTCATTACAATATCTTACCGGCAGTTGTATTGATGTTGTTGGAATTGTTTTCATAATTGTGTAACTGGATTCCAAATAATGAACGCCATGGTACAATTTTTTTCCTAAGCGTACGACAAATAGATTCCCAGTTATTATTGTTTAAAAATAAACAAGATATGACGCTGTCCACGCTAATGAACGCGATAAGGCTATCAGTGGATAGCGCGTTACGCGACGACGGTATCACAACTCCGCGGCCAGTCGCCGATACACAGTATAGTTTACATCGAAAGGTAATTTTATACATATTCATTAACTGGTCCTGCTTTTAGTTAATATATTGTGCGTCATTTCTGCATAATTAAAAATTTGGTAATTTTTAATTATATACGTGCAAGCGTTAAGTGGTTTCAAGCAATGAAACTCAAGATTATTTCTTCATTACATTTAGAAATTAACTTATATTTGTGGATAGGTAGATATGAATTTTGTGATGTCATAATATCTTCACTGTACGTAAAAAAATTTTAATATAGTCTATATATAACTTGTATGCATATTTTCGAATAAACAGTGATTAAAACCAAGGAGTTTTGAATGTGAATAAAACAAAAAAATAGTTAAACATAGAACTTTTCAATATTTGTGTAATAAATTTAAATAAATACATGACGTATTTATTTTAAATGGAAGTCATCAGGACACTAAACAGAGAGAGACAAGTCAACTAAATAGCCAATAAAAATAAACACATTCGTTCAGTCTTTTACAAATCATACTAAATAGTACTGTTACGAAGCTTCTCGAAAGGTTGGCCGAAAAGAGGAGGGCGGCAGTCTTACGAAGTTTCTAGAAGGGTCGGCCGTAAACAATAGAGGCTACGAAAAAACGCAGATAGTAATAAAAACTACCTGGGACGCTAAGCATTATCGCCCGTATGTCTTAAGCAAAAGGGGCGAATATGGCATGCATGGCCGAATATGGCCGTGTTTAGCTGAGCCGCTATTGTTTTATCGATTTCCGGGTATTTCTATTGACTTTGTACGAAAGGCGTAGAAAAGTCTGGAAGGTCCGCAAATCGATATAACTAGAGGGCAGGGTCGCCCACAGAAATAGCGCCCCTCTTCCCTAAGGGGGGTCGCAACAGGAGAAGGTTTGGCCGTATGGCCAAAAGCAACCTCGGGTGGTGTTTAGTATGCATGAGCATTCACCACCCCCCTCCCGCGCATCTCCGGAGGGTAGCCCTGTTTCCACTTGTCTGGCCGCAAAAAAAAGGTCCATAGAGCATTCGATTCTCGAATACGAAAGCAAAAAGTTATATCCTTACATAGCGAAATCGACCTGCGATCTACGAGTGCGACTGTGGAAGTGAAATAAAGTCTCTGCGGAACTATTGTGCCATTTCACGAACCTGCGGATCATGACACGAACCATTACTATTGCTATAAAATAAATGTACATCCATCAATCCATAGATTTAGTACTTATAAACTAACGAAGACGTGAAAGCAAGAGAGAAAGCCAATGTTTCACATTTAATAAAATGAAATAGATATATGGGTTTCGAAGAAATTACGGTAAAATAAACCTAATTTTTTTATTATTTTAATATTAAAATAAAGGATACCAAGATACCACAAGTTGTGACACAGCTCTTTGAATATAAGGTAGGTGGTCAAATATAATGTCATGCGTGTTTCAATATTTAGATACATTAAGTAAGTCCAAATAGAGACTACTTAGCTAGAGCTAGAGGTTAAGATATAAGGTGATCCATCCAACTTAAACCCATACTAACCTCTCCTGCTCTAGCTGCATGCTAGTGAACAGCGGACGAGGCTATGGCGAACGAGATATTAGAGGTCGCCGGAATCGGTACTACCCAGTTTATTCCCGACGGTATTTGCAAGTAGCGTAGGGTATTTTAGCGTAGGGTTTCAAACGTTTTTCGGTTGCAGTATCGAGAGAACCAATAATAATGCAAGTCCCCGCTTCGGTTTCCATCGGCCACGCGTTGGTCGTGACTTGTTTGTTACAATGTCCATGGGGGACGGTGACTACTTACCATCTGATGGCTCGTTTGTAGACTAGTTACATAATAAAAAAGTTAGAATCAATCATCGCAAACGAAATCGCGCCGTTTAAAAATACCTTAGAGAAGAAGTGAAAGGTCAAGTGACGGATCTATGTATGCGTATCATACAGCCGTATAGTACTCACATATTCATATAACATATAACACATATTCATATATTCATATAACATTCAAATTTTGTGAACATAATTTTAGTTTAAATTAAAAAAGGCCCTAGACCATCTACATATTTCAAAATCACCTGTTAACCGATAAAATTTGACACGGAGCACCTTCAAATACCCTCTCACCAGTGCGAAAGAGGTTTATATGGTTCCCGAGACTTTCATATGTGTGTGTGTGTACATAAAAATCTTGTCAGTTGCTCAAAGATTTGTGGACCATTTTGCGTATTGAAAACATGAAAACGTAAAACATTGAGATAAAGATTTTAATATAAATAATGGATCATACAAATATTAGTAAACCATCGGTTATTTACTACTTTTAGTACTAGTTAGTGATGTCACTGATTTTGAATATTATACTTGATAATACTAAAAATATAGAAAAAGTAAAAATATTATTAGAAAAACTGACTTCAAAAATCCACTGTAAAGTAAAAAATAACCAAATGTTACTAATTAATATAATTTGCTATTAGAAATATATTTCACAGATAGATATTTTGTAATAATTTTTATTTCCTCATGCCATGAGTAATCTGCAAGTGTCAGACGATATTCTTGGCCTGAATTTATTCACCGCAAATAAAATCACGAGATATGTGTATTTATTGACAGTGTACACACTATACGCCACATTTGTTTAGCATAGAACTGACAGTACAAAATCCTCTCACACTTGAAATGATTTTAATAATATGAGTTAGATGACATCAGTTTTGAAAAAAACAACAGCTTTCGTGTTTGCTAAGAGATTACTCCATTAATAAGCTAGCAATCTTTTTTAAATCCTGTTTTATCTTCCTTAATCATATGAAGCCCAAGTTCTTAACAAATCAAAAAAGGTAAGACTATAATTATTTCCTGGCACTTTATAGTAAAACGCAGAATCTTAGTATAGTTAGTTGCGACAGTATTACGCAATTATGCAAACAGCAAAATCGAATACACAAAAACGTGCATGTTCTTATCGGAAAAAGCCTAACTTTTATATTGATCGTTCATGACGTTGTACATTTTAAATTGCACCAACGTTTGTGTGTGTTGTTTAACAACACAGAGTAATGAAAATAAGCTTGAGTGAGGAAAAATTGTTGGTACGACATATACGATACGAGCATGACCCCGATACTTATATAATGCAATAAATGATAATAGTTTGCCTGAACATGTACTGTGTATTTACTATTTTTTTTTTACCAAAACCCAGAACATACCGGTACGACAAAAGCCGTTAGGTATCTTCTTTTAGAGATAGCCGGGCTCTATACCGTCGAACGTAATCCAGATAACAAATCATGCACTATACGTGACATTCTTTACCTACTAGTTACTCGTCTAGTTACCACCCTTCTAGTAAAAATCAACAGTGAAATATTTTGCAAAATGTTTGGTTGCAGTACTGGAGAGTTAGGTAATAAACGGGTTTATGCTTCAATTTTGAATCGCGTCTGTGACGCCCTCGATGTTACTGACACTGATGTGGTGACCATTTATTATCACTATCATGGAAGGCCAGTCCTCGTATAAAAAAAACTTTATAAACAATTCCTATACTTATACTTAGCTATTAGAACCCAGGAATGAAAGGATTCATGCACACATTGCTTAAGACGCACGCAGGTAATTCCCGCTCGCTGTTCAGTGCGAGGATCTGTTAGTTATTGTTTATTTAATTATAAATATACCTTCAAAATAAATTAACGCACAAAAATGTTACCATTATGAAGATAACAGTGTACTTAAGTAATATTTTATGTGTGCATATTTTATTACGATTTATGGGCTTGTAGAAACTAATGTGTTCTTATCAAGGCGTTACGGTAATTAAATAGTATGTTATCAAAATATATTGTATTTATATCTTTGTTACGAACTGCGACGAAGGAACAGTCACGGTAACATTGGAGAAGACACTCGTCGTATTTATTTGCATTCATTCTCGTAAGTGTTATTAACTTAATTTATTTTACGTGTCAGAGACTTTATTTCACTTGCATAGTATTCCACTTCATAGGATGACTACTCTTCGCTTTTGTATTCGGGATCCGAATATCCGCGAGCAACCCTGCTCGCTATTTGTATCGATTTCCGGGCCTTCCAGAATTTTCTACGCCTTTCGCCTCAAGTAATAAATCGATAGAACAATAGACGCGCCGGTAAAGACCACCGTGTTCGCCATATGCGACCTTTTACCTAAGGTATAATGGACACTATTGTTTTCGGCCCACCCTTCAAGAACCTTTGTAACAATATGTTACGTACGTAATTACATAGAATATTCGGACGCTAGTCTAACATTCGACTAGCATTTTGTACAAAACACCCACATCATGAATTACTCATACATGTAGTTATTTCATTAACATCTCCGTAGCCTAGTTATTATTGACCTTGCCTACCAAGCAAAGAGTCCCGGATTCGATTCCCGGCCGGATCAGATTATCATGTGACAGATAAATGTTTATTTTGGGGTCATTGGTCACGGGTGATGGTGTACCTAGAATATAAATAAATCTGATCAGATTTTGTCAATTTTGGATACTGGTTGCTAAATAATAACCGCCTAGTAAACGTCATTAGTTCACCCAATTATTCGGTATCCGACATGATCACTCATTATTTTTTTTATATTTAAATAAATATCAGATTTTAAAATATTCTCAATAGTGTGCTGCAAAAGTAATTCATTTATCATATCCGGTTCACTACAACTTTGTTGGATATTATAACACTGTTAAGAAGAAGACAATTTAAAATCAATATTAAGCCCAATAATTAACCAGAAGCAATATTTTTGATAGTGAAAACGATGATATTAGAATAGACCCCGGCGTTGTGATAAAGGTTATCATAGATTAACTCAAATAAAATCAGAATCAACTGCTGTCTAAAACCTACACCTATAATTAATAACGTACTTGGAAGGAACTCGTGTGGGATGCAACTTGTGATGATACCTTAACACCATCTTCATATTAGCATAGTCAACGCTGGAGCTGAAGGAGAAGCTTCAGAAAATAATAAGAGAAATAAAAAAATGCGACCCAAGAGCTAGAAGCTTTCTCGTTCAGGAGCATTGCTATACAACGAGGAAAATATTGCAATATCTTGGGTATCAGAACAGGGTCCTAGTTACGTGGAGCGCACTAAAAGTTTCCGGAATCAATAATAAAAAAATAGTATTAATGGTCAAAAATGAATTTATTGTTTCTCAAAATATTCTCCCTTTGCGTCAATGCACTTTTTCATACGATAGAACCAATTTTGAAAACATTTGTGCCATTTCTCCGTGGTGACGTCAGATACATATTTTTCATACTCTTCGCGAGCCTCTTCTGGTGATGAAAACCGTTGATCGAGTAATTGGTTCTTGATTTTTGGGAACAGAAATAAGTCACACGGTGCCAGGTCAGTATTGTATGCTGGATGACTCATAAGTTGTACGTTTTTCGCCTTTAAAAACTCATTTGTCTATCTGGCCGTGTGGGAACTTGCATTATCGTGGTGAAAGATGTTACGGCGCTTACCGTTATTTTCACGGAGTTTGTCAATAATTTCCGGTAAATTAATGGTCGTGTACCAGTCACTATTCACGGTACGATTATTTTCTAAAGTAACAGTCGTCACGTGTCCAGTTTTATTAAAAAAAAAGAAGCAATCATCCGCTTTGAGGCATTTTCCACGCGCGCCACTTTGTTTGGTTTCGGCTCATCTCAAAAGACCCATACGCTCGATTGCTTTGTTTTGGGATCATAGCTATAAATCCGTGTTTCGTCACTTGTTACTATGTCCCACACCAAATTTGAACCTCTTCATTGTATCTGGCAAGCATAGCGTGGCACCAAGTGATGCTGTCCGTTTCTTAAGCATCAGTCAAATTGTGTGGGATCCATCAAGAATACAGCTTTCTCACACCCAAATGTTTGTGTAGGATTTACTGTATTTTATTCATTATTCCTATGTATATCAAAGATATCCGTATCTCATGGTAAGTCACATGCCTGTCTGTTTCGATCATACGGCGCACAGTATCAATGTTTTTGTGGTTCACAGCGGTCCACGGGCGACCTTCACGAATTTCATCATCGAAATTGACACGACCGCGTTTGAATTCTGCAAACGAGCTAGAAATAGTTGTTTTGCATGGTGCTACTTCGCCAACAGCAGACTGAAGCCGAACGAAGCTCTGCTGAGCTGTAGAATTATACTTAAAATCGTAAAATCACGTCGTCCGTGCAGGTGGTAGGTTCACCACGAAAGGGGAATACCTGCCGTACGTCGAGTTGTTCGATGGAGGAACGGTGATAGGGGAATCAATTCGAACAATTCTTGCGCACACTCTCTCAAATGTACCTTATAGAAGACCGAGAGGCTTGCAACCCTACGCCTGTGCTCAAGGCTTTGCAGATTGGTTTCAACCAGATCTGGGTCACAAATGAGCCTCTTTGCACGCCTCTCCATCGAGTCCAACACAGATAGATGACTTTTGGCAGCACCAGCCCAGATGTGACAACTGAACTCCACACATGTCGAACCTGAGCTTTATACAGGCTTAAAAGCTGATTCGGTGTGAAATACTGCCTCACCTTCGCAAGGACCCCCAGTTTCCTTGCACCCGCTTTACCCTTAGATTCGATGAACCGACCAAAGTTGAGGTTCGACGAAACTTCAACTCCCAACAATTGAAGACGATCGGTGCATTCCAAGAATACATTCTGAAAAGTAGGAGCCAAAGTGAACAAGCTCCTCTTGGCGCTGAACAGACACGTCTGTGTTTTGGTTGCGTTGAATCTCACAAGATTGGCATAGCCCCATTCGGACACTGCCCGAAATGTGAGACACATACGTTCCACCATGGCTTCTCTTTCAGATTGTATGTCGTCTCTGCTGGCCCGGGGTTTCGGAAGGTATCTCTACACTACTGTGCTGTCATCTGTATACCCATAAATACCGGACTTAAGCAGATCATTGATGTGCAGCAGGAATAGAAAAGCGGACAGAACGGACCGTTAGTGTCGTTAGTAGCCATCTATTGCGACGAACAACCATCGACGACAACGCGGACAAACCGTTCACTCGGAAAGTCCTTTATCCAAACGATAAGGCCAGAGAAAATACCATAAGCTGGAAGTTTGCTTAACAAGCTAGCGTGCCAGACCCCGTTGAAAGTCTTCGAGACATCCAGGGAGACGGCCCCATTTTTCTCGAGGGCCTCACCCGGCCAGTGAGTAACACACGCTAGTAGGTCCTCAGTCGACCGGTTTCGGCGAAATCCGTACTCTCGGTCGCTGAGGAGATCGTTTTGTTCTAGGTATAACATGAGACACGAATTCAATATAAGTTCCTTACAGAGTATAGAGGTAATTGATATCAGCTAATAGTTATTAGGGTCGGCACGACTACTTTTTTTAGGTACGCATTGTACGTTGGCAAGCTTCCAAGATTTAGGCACTATCCCAGTCTTGAGAGGGAGGCGGAACAGACATGTCAACACAAGAGACAACTCGGGTGCACATGCCTTTATTACAATCCCTGGAATTCCATCAGGACCACTGGCTTTTTTCACGTCTAGACACCGCTCGGTTTTGAGAACCTCCTTGTTCGTTATGCGGATCACGGACAGAGATGCCGCAGTGAGGTAAATTGGGTGGCATATTATTGCAAACATCTAGACTCGAGTTTTCGGCAAACAGAGACGCGAACAAGTCGGCCTTCTCTTTAGCCGTATGAGCCAGAGTGCCATCTGGTTTTACCAATAGAGGCAGTGTGGGTCGACAGAAGTTAGTCTCAACCGCTTTGGCAAGAGACCAAAAAGCTCTACTGCCAGATGGTTGGTCAGAGAGTTTTGCGCCGATATGTTGGATGCGGTTGAGATTCACTTTCTATAATGCCTTTTTATAGCACTTGGCGACGAGGTTAAAGGCTTTCTTCTTCGAACTGACATTCGGAGCTTTGGGGTCTCGAGCATCAACCCAAGATAAATACACCGAATGTTTGCGCTTCTCAGCCTGAGCGCATTCGGCGTTAAACCAATGGCGAGCTTCGCCACCGACGGGGAAGTCAGAAAAAGGGATGAAGTAATCCATCGCTTGGCGCACCACATCGGTTATAGTATCTGCGCAGCTCGATTGATCTTCAGAAGAAAAGCAGACGTCACGCCAAGGATAAGATGCAAAGAAATGCCGCATCTCATTGAAATCTGCTGACCTGTAATGCCATACTGGCCGGACTCCGTAGGAATCAAGTTCAGGAGGGGAGTATGATGACACAGATTTCACTGGACACTGATCGGAGTTACCCAATGGAAATGAGACCTGTACGTCATATCTGTCTGAATCGGTGGTCAGCCAAAGGTTTTTTTTTATGTTAATAGCCGACAAACGAGCAGACGAGCCACCTGATGGTAAGTGGTCATCGTCGCCCATGGACATTAGCAAGTCCGAAGGTATCACTGTTGCGTTGTCAGCCAGGAAATGAGAAGGTTAGAAGGCAAGTACTGGCTCTCAAGCCCCCAACTGGAACACGACGCATCGTTTGGCGGCTGACTCAAGCAGGAGAGTGATAGCTAGCCAGGCAGGCTTCACGGAAAGATAATAATACCAGTAATAATATTAATGACTAAATAATAATACTAATAATATAATCCATACGCGAAGCACTATCACCATGCAGGCTGGCTTCTGTCGCCTCTTACGACACCCTGTTCTGCCAGCATGAAATTGGGGGGGGAGTATTCTAAGCCTCCCCAATACGGCTAAAAATCCAGTGTCCTGTACCCTAGGTTCTGTGGGAAAGGGTATTGACAAAGCAGGTTGGCGAAACAAGCTAATTTACGTCTAATCAATCTCTATTCGACCGTATTGGGTCGTAAGCGGCGACAGAAGCCAGCCTGCTTCGTGGTACGGTTTCGCGTAATGATTATATTATCAATATTATCTTTAAGTCATTAATATTATTACTGGAATTATTACTTTCTTTCCGTCTTCTTCTTTTTCCTCCGACAACGAATTAGTGATGCTTTTGGTGGTACTAATGTCCATGGGCAACGTTGTCTACTTAAGGTCTAATCGTTTGTCGGCTATTTACATCAAAAAAAAGTAATCTGTGTGTCTCTGTAAGTCTAGTAAATCTAATGTGTTGGTTGTGTTGAACCAGTTGAAACCAAGATCCTGCATTTATGCGGTCGAATGATATGTTATCAGATATATTTTTTTGAACATATTATTTTTAAATTACGAGATTCATTGTGTAACAAATCTTTACTTATAATATGTGATTGCTGATAGGTTTGATAGTATGAGTGTAATTTTTGTATAACTTCCACGATCGAGGTCATTTATACACAATGTTTTTTCGTCCGATAACACTCAAATGGGTCAACTTCGATATTCAAAGAGTCAATGTCGCGGAAATAAAATTGGGGTTCACAGTGGAAGCCTTTTAAGCACGTCGTGACTTTAATTTCCAATTTCTTTAAATTGATTTATCCTCATACACAAATAATTTTTATTCGTAATCTCAATATTTTCATGTGTACCTACATACACATGTCTATTTATTTTAAGATATAAAACTCCCCATGAAATAAAAATATTTAAAATATCATTAAGGAGTTTAAATAAAAATGAATATTTTACGATATATGTTTAAGAAATATTATAAAATAGCAGCAGGAGTTGTCATCTCGCGTATCTATCTGTAACTCTCGATATTACCTTTAACCAACTTAATGTATTTAACATAAGAATATACTTAGTCATATCGGCAACATTATTTTTCCACTTATAATGTTTGCTCCATTACCGACATTTCGTTGTTAGCATGTGTAGCGACTACTGTTTGTTGTCGACCTAACACAACGGCAGTTGTGATTATGAAGGTGTAGCTAATATGAAACGTTCCCGTTAGGAGACCTACAGTGGTTGGCTGCCATTACAATGTGACAATTCACCTATTTTGTTGACGAGTCACGATGTCCCGACCACGATCGACGCGATGACGAACTTTAAATTATTGTAAATAAAATATACGTATACTTTAGCTACCCAATATGATAAGTTGCGTTTAACAGAGGTTTTAATTTAAATCGATCGTTCTGTACAGATTGTAAATAGATTATTGATTCGATAAATTGTGTTATATTATCTGATATGGTGGATCCTCGATTTTTTAATAATGGCAAAATAAGGGAGGCGTCGTGGAACGTTAAATATTTTTTTATTAGTGAAAACGGGTGAAATAAACTTACTAATTATTATTATTTTACATCCAAAGCTGTTTTGTGTTATTTAATCGTATCTTAAAATTAACAGAAAAATTAATTAAGTCTATTTGCCACATTTGAGTACGTACATATTGATTTAGATTGTGAGATAAATGTAAGGACATGTTTAATTAAATCTGTTAGTAACCAGTATTCTTACATTTTAATATATGTTAGCCGGCATAGTCAAGTATCTCGTACTAATTGATGTGATACTTATATAACTTATTAACTTAATTTATATGTTATGGCGGTACATAAAGGCATCCCCAATAATCGCAAGTGGTTTAATCCGATGGGATCTGCGTTTGCAGTACGTCACGTTACGCTTCGTTCACCTTAATTTAATTAAATACATTTGAAGACCTTCCTTTTCAATGCCTAAAAGGTTTTACTAAGTGATATAATGATATGTCTTAAGGTCATTCTCTTGGTGACCTCCCGGCGCTTTGCTCGTTGGATGGCTCGTTGGAATCATTTTCAACATTTTTGCCAAATCATCTTTAACGTGTAATCTTTTGTTTTGCTAACGAAATATTATGCCTTATCGTATCTGGTAATAAATGGTTACATAAATTACATATCTTGCATAAATAACAGTTTGAACCTAGTATAACATACTTGCACACAAGCTCGTGACTTTAGATAAAACTTTACTAAATTGCATGATATAAATAGTGAAATAAAAAAATTGATGGCGTTATAACTTATATATATACGTTGAAAACACTTATTTTTAGAGTTAAAATATGACTACTTACATGATTGCCAAAATATGAAAGAAGATTTCTTATATAGATATATATATTCTTATAGTCTTAGTTTTTTTTTATTTCGTCCCTGTAGCTCGGAACCAGAATACGAGTTGTGGTATATTCTGCCTGTCGTAATAGGCGACTAAAAGGGGACATCCGGTGGTAGGCGATAACATCGGCTGCCGGCTTTGGTTACCACCCATCAGATAAAGCCGTGCCGCCAAGCGATTCGTCCGGTTCTGATGAAGTCTTATGAAGTCGAATGGGGAATGGGTCTGAACAGTTGCATTGCGTTAATGAGACCGGTCGTGATGAGTTGGTTTGTTTGTTGCGCCGGGAGCTTAGCTCTGTAGGGTAGCGGGATCCGAAGCACGGTGCACCGCTGGCCCACCGTAGTTAGTAGGGGGCCCAAGTAGTGGGACAGCCATCCCGAAAGGCTGCCCCACCAACTGCGAAAAATCCCGCGGTGGCCTCATCATGCCGGTTGGCGACATCACCGACACAACGCCTTATTCATTTCCCACCATTTCCCATCCTATTCACTCCGTACAATTTAACCTAAAATGAAAAGCAAGAGGACGAATAATTCTTTTCCACAGCGGCTGTATGTCCCCTCACTTAAAGTGCACTTCACAAATATACGTGGTTTGCACTCTAACCTCTCTTCAGTCCACCACCATCTAGAGATTGCGCAGCCGCACTTGCTCTTCCTGACGGAGACGCAGATGGGATGTTCATCCAGTGTGGCGTACCTGGATTATACAGGTTACACAATCGAGCACAATTTCCAGCTTCGCGCTGGAGTTTGCGTGTACGCCTGTAATGACATCTGATGCCAGCGTCTCCGTTACTTTGAACACCCCACCTTCTCTAACAGTTTGGGTATTAATAGATTTAGGAATGGACAAGATACTGTATTCCTGTGTCTACCAATCGCACAGCGGTGACCAGGAGACAACTCGGTTATTTGAACACCTCAGTGTGGCAGCTGATGAGGCCTTTCATCGGCATCCTACGGCTCAATTGGTCTTTCTAGGGGACTTTAACACGTGTCATCAGGACTGGTTGTTCCCATACCATAGAACCAACCATGCAACTGGGAGAGCAACGTGGAATTTTGTCATGTGGCTTGCTCTCTCATGTGGTTTGAAGGCGTCCCTTTTTGAACTAAGTTAAGCTAACTTCACTAAGCTTTCAGACTGTGGACCCTTGCTTAATTAATTACGTGATTTAAATTTATTTACATCGTTTATATTTTATATAATAAAATATTTTAGATAAGCATTTAAAATTACCAAAATTACAAAATGCAATCAACAACAAACATGATCCGTATCGATAAAGGAAACAGATTGAATATTAAGATCAAATCGGTAGACCTATTATTATTATTTTTCTTACTTATATTATTATTATTATAGTATACACTTATTATTCTGAGTTCCATGTCAGGGCTCGACAGCTCAAAGACAGTTAAACACCATATTCAGGTTTAAGCTGTTTCTAAAGTTTAATACACATCAATCACCCTTCGACATTCTTTTGTAGAGCACTAGAACGGAAAATAATAGAAAAATTTGGCGCTGGGTCGCAGATAGTATCAACTACAGCAATTAAGTTTAAACCTTACGTATAAGGCACAAAATTGTGATTCCACTTTCACAGTGCGATTGCTCAGAAATTGTAACTTCGGTACCAATGATACCTTTTATCTTTCTAAGGTTTCGTTTATAAACTACTATTCTGCCCAACACAATTACGACATATCTATAACCCTTTCCTTTCTATGTTAACTTACTAACATATGCTTAAGATGAGTATTAGTATATTTTTATTTCAACTTCAATTCTCAGCGAACTTGAAGATATAATACTCAAGCCAGCGAGTCAGTTCCAGATAAATCTTCAGATAGGGCCATATCTCGATAGAGGTGTGCCGCAAGGCGATATTTTGCGCTGGTACTTTGTTTTACGTTGTATACGGGGTTCTACACTGCTGTGATTAGGGTATGATTTACGTCATACGTCTCTGGAGACATATTTTTTAATTTATAATGTTGAAAAAGAATGAACAAATGTGGTATATTTAATCGTGTTAAGTAGATTGTACCTGGCATTAATATTAACAATAACTTATAATGCTTTATTTCAATTACATTTACATTCGCTGCAACTGAAAAATATATTGAATAAATGGTACAGTAAATTTTTTGTGAGGTAATATTTTTGAAAATATCCAACGTCTGTATAAATAACTAAAATACATAACACTAAAAGCTCTATTTCAAACTGGTGATTTTTTTTAATCAAGTAGCCAATTGTGATGACTAACTCACTGAAGGTGTTTTGAAACTGAGTAAATTTTTTTTTACGTTGAACGTTTTGAAGTTCAAACAGTATTTCATACTTAAGTGTATATTTAAAATTACTCGCTTCTTTCAATAATTAGGAACGTTACGTGTCCATACTATGTGGCCTATTGATGTCGAATACGCAGCTTGGGACTTGGGCGCTGTCAAACAATTTGGGACCAGTCGTTAGGCTTAATTTAATAACAACAAATTCTCATCGACAGCCTGTGAAAGACATTAAAAGCAGAAATCACCAGCCTCCTTACATAGAGCTTTCCCAACCTTGTAATAATTAATAACCTCTGATATAGCTAAGGACCTGTGTTGTGGAGATGTAGTCGTATATTGGTTATTTTTGGCTCTTACGGTTTTTGAAGCAAAAATTACTTTGATAACGAACATCAAGATGTTAAAAATTAGGCGCGTCCCATAATCATTTGCTCGTGCTCGTTTACTGTGAACAAAGCCTTCTAATCCCGCTTTATAGTTGTAACTATTTTGATGGCCACTGTAATT
The DNA here is from genome assembly GCA_003671415.1 of Megathymus violae. Taxonomy (NCBI): domain Eukaryota; kingdom Metazoa; phylum Arthropoda; class Insecta; order Lepidoptera; family Hesperiidae; genus Megathymus; species Megathymus violae. Next base: position 1,433,287 of record PDGT01000063.1, on the reverse strand, counting down.
ACTGTTCACTGAACGTGTTATGAAAAATAAACGAGTCTGTCCGCTTACAGCTCGTGAAGCACGCCAGTGATTTTGCGGCAAAGTGCTCAAACTTGAAATGCTGTGACCGCGAAAGTTGCGCAGTTCAATTTCTTGGTAACAGATTTAAATCTAGCGCTAATTGAAACGTAGTGTTTTTAATGGTTAGTCTCACTTATTTAATGTAAAATATAAATGAAGCATCTATTTATCACAGGTTCGCTCCGAGAAAGATAGCCCATTTTGTACAAACCAAAAAGAGGCTTAAAGATCGAGTTAAGACACTACAGGAACTCATATTCTGTATATCATGTTATCCTTAACAATATTACTTTAAAAATAAACATATCCTGGAAATTCTGCTTCATGCATTTTGATTATAGTTCAGGTAGGCTCCATATCTCGTTATTAATAAGCACTATTTAAAAGGAAACAATAACAATGGGAAATAATAGGAATTGCACTCCCAAGAATCAAGGATAGGAGAAGTAACTAAATTAATTACCACTAACAATTAGTATGTACATACTGTAACTATCGATTCATTTTCGTATATCTGTACTAATAATAAAATTGTAACGAGGTTGAATCTGTACGTAGAATATATATGAATAATAATATTGCAACATATATTTTAATGTAGATAGACTTTTATCGATATAGAAGTCAAAACATATTTTTTTTGAAATTTATGTCTCTCTGCACTACGACACTTCACAATAAAATCACAGAACAGATTTGGATGATACTTGGCATTTTAGTAGTTTATACTTCATGTTATCGGTCATAATCTAGGATACTTTTTATCTCGGGAAATGGATCTGTTGACACGGGATAAGACATAAAACTTAATATGGTCCTCCTTTTATTAAGAAGGCAATGAATAAAATGTTGGCTGACTGACCGAAGCTATTTTAATAAATGAATAAGTTTCTAATTCATAAAACTAAAAAAACTCATTTCTAAAACAATGCAGGTGCTATTCGAAACCTCATAGAAATCATGAAGATCAATATATGAATGGTAAGAAAAAAATTGTATCTACTATATTAATATCAATATTACAGTATATTAATACTAGTATATGACACAGTACAGAATCTACAATGTCCACTTTCTGCCTCGATTTGGACTTCTCACTAAACGTCGGTCTTGGTATTTCATGTTTATCACTTTATTGGTGTAACATTTTTATTAACAAAATTTAAAATGCCATTAATTTTAACGACAATACATTTCTAGTTTGTTCTTTAATGCAGCTTGATAAATAAAGTTATCACCAGAAAGAGTCCTTATAATTCATTTGCCGAAACAATTTTATACATTTAACAATAGGTACAGACGGACACGAGGATTTCCCAGAATCGCCATATTCACGAAATTACCGAGCTGTTACTTTGAAATTTATTAAATAATCGTTTCAAGCACAACATTAAACGGTTACATTGTAATTTATTTTGCTAATAATAATTAATTTAATTATGAATTTGTATGAATTTTAGAATAATTAAAATAACAAATAAGGTTTATATGTATTAAATAGACATTGCCTGCTTCTGTAGGCATTACTTAATCCATACTGAAATTTCTTCTAGCCATGAGCAAAACTAATGCGTAGTAACGAAGTGTGAAGAACGCACACGTTTCACTATAAAACGCAAATAGATGTAGTGAAATATATTTTACAGTAAGCGTTAAATTATTTGTTAATGTTATGTTAATAGCTAATAAACACGTCCTCACAAATATTTGGACTACTTGAACTGGCGTAAACTACTTATGTCCATACGTGAGACGAGCTCCACTGTATGAAATTTGACTTCTTGGTCAATGTTGCTCCTGATTTCCTCCAATGTTAAGATTTTAATATTTAATCGAATTACAATAAAGTTTTTTATAAGTTTATACGTTTTTAATTTAATCACTGCCCGCATGTATGATAGGACTTCGTATGGACATACGAAGGTACAGCACATTATTCAGAATATTGTTTCAACCTCAAATATTTCATCACAGAAAGCTAATTAGTTTGATTAGGCATTGATAAAAACATTGGTAAAAACAGTTGTTCGTGTTGACTATACACGTCTCTTTGAGACGTGTTGATCCGGGACTATCTGGGAATTATTCGATGTTCAATGCTAATTAGCAAGAGCATAATATTTTTAGACACCTGAAAATTAAAATAATCTGAAATTCGCCAACGAAGTACCATAAAAACTATAAACACACTTATAAAACCTGTTAAAAATGTAATATTTCCTATTTAGAAGTTTGCAATGCCCTTTATCTACATTCCAAATGATATTTGCGTCTGTTCAATTCCAAATATCTCATGGAAACCAATAGCTTTATCAACCGTGTAATATAAATGTTTCGTTATCGGGATCGTAAAAAAACTTCTTATGCGGAAATCGATATTGGCCAATTGAAAAAAATGTATGTATTAAATTGAATGAACCACGAAGAATCGATACGATAAAAACAATCAATTTCATGTCTTAACATTTATCAAAATAAAGACATGTATATGTATGAATATGTATGTATTCAGGGTGAATTCTTCAAGTGGGCGTGGATGACTAAATCCGAAACTATGAGGACTAGCGAAAAATACTCAAAGGAGTCGTGGGCCCAATTTTATTGAAAACTAAAAATGATACATTGGATTTTTGATAAATCAAAATTCCTTACGTAAAATTAATAGCAAAAGAACAATTACCTACGTTAAAAATGATATTACTAGTATTGACTGAACCAAGCCACGGAATTAACAAAACTTTCATCATTATCGTCGAAACTAATGTTCCTCTTACCTATCTAATACCTAATTTATTTTTCATAGATAAAACAGAGCTATAAAACTTGCACTGAACATGATTATAATAATAAATTAATGAAAATTGGGATGTTCGGTTTGCTTCTTGAGCGGTAACGCGTTTGTGACACCCTCCGTTAATGGATATTTTTGAGCTGCGGTAAACATGTACCATCCGATGTTCAACAGCTATTATTAATAATACTAAAATTTATTTATTTAAAATAAAAACAATGAGAGATAACCAAGTACATAAACCGCTCATTCTTTAATTACCCAGAAAATTACAGAAAATAAGTTTAAGTTGTAAGGATTTTTATGGTATTAACGACCCATGCACATATCAAACATCAAGCGTCACGGATGCGTTACCGATCAACAAGGATGCTGTGAAATCGCTTATCAATTACCCGCACAACACTGCAACCGTTTAAACAACTCCATATCCAAATTAAACACAAAATATGAACATATAACTAAATAGTTATCGTTTCAATCGATTACGTCGCTAGCTTCAAGTGATACCCTGTATGCGGATTCACCGGACATTGACAGAGTTCCACATAAGTTTGCCATACCATAGCACCGTCACAATCCGATATTTTGAACGTGTTCGCGAAGCTATCGTCCAAACAATGGCCTTGTGCTGGAGTGTTGTGTAAACAAGCCGGTGTTCAATGAGCTGAACGCTAAACAGCGGCTACACGCACATCGACGTAGCAGGGTGAAAACTACTTTCATTGTGATACACTGCCAGCATAGCGACAGCTACGTCATCTTTTATTTATTTTATAATTTAAAGTCAATGTACTACTTCAAAAATACTACTACCCACTACTCAAATATTTAGTGACAGCGTTATATGTAATTTAAATAAGTAAGTGCTACAGACAGTAGTTTTAATTAATTTTGTTTAAAATACGAGTAGGTTGTAATTATTAATAAGTGGAAGGAATTGGATTGTGCAAAAACACTCTCATTTTTTCAAAATTTCAAGTGATACACACACTTGATACAGACATTTGATATAAGGACTTTACTCCAAAAACGAAACAGTTTTCTATTATTGTATCGAAAACAATATCTATGGCACAGTGGAGACGTACAACTAGATTTTTTTCATACGTCTATTCAGAGTTTTTGAACAATTTTCGAAGGGCTGGCACTTACCACGGTCAAAGAATCATTTCGGCGATTCAACGAGATAACATCGGCAGTATTTTAAGTACTAACAAAGGACATAAATTTTGTTAAACATTTACTTTGTATATTGTTAGGGTTTTAAAATTTGTTCCGAGAATTCACCTGGTTAAGTGGCATCGATGCCTGTGTTCTCATTTGTTCACAAAATCTGCTGAGATTGGTTTCTCGGTTCTATTAGTGATAGTGGTATATTTTATGGGTATAGAAACAACAAAGAAGAGCATTGTGGTATTTAATTTTCTTATTCTTATTTAAATATACACCTGACGCATCGTCCGATAGTTAAATAGCGCTAGCGAGAAACTAATATATTATAATCAACATGAAAACAGCAAAGGAATACGCATCAGTCTCGTGGCTACTGACACCTAGAATACATTAACAGTGCTATACGATGTTGGACACACATATATTGTTACTACCAAGAACTAAGATCAAATACCTAATTTGTATTATAACTTGTACGCTTCACGTTATAAAAGGAAACCTGAGCCCAGCACTGGGCTCGTTGTGTTTTATAATTATGATGATGAAATTGATATTAAAACTTAATATGTATTTGAACCATTTAAACTTCCAAAATTGCAGTTCAGCTATAAAATTTCTACCTCTATTATGGTAGCTTAAACTAAACTTCCCAACAATACATTTTATGTGGGTATTTTGGTTATTCATAGAACCTCTATTTAAATCAGTAGTCTAGTTTGACCTATATATGATATATTGAACCGTTTTCTCTTATAAGGTAGTATAAATATTAGACTTATTTCAAATTTGGGGATATTTTAATGTAGTTGCTTCTATATATATGCATCAGGTAAGAAGTTATATAATCGATGTGACATATTCGAGCGACTATTCATTCAAAAATTTAAGCCAATTAAACAATTAATGCCGATTAGGCTCGGACAAGGTCCTGTAGTGTCACCACTTCCGCTATTACTTCGAGTAAGGATAACCCGTCTAGCCGACAATAGTCGATGTGGCCTGACGTTTGACCCAATTTAAATGAGATTAATGAAAAAAATTTAACTCAAATGTTAATTAGCGTATCTGTTTTTTATTCTTCAGTCACAAAATTTGCCGAAAGTGGAGTAATTTCTGCAGATATTGAGGAGCCTCAACTTGGAGCGTCTTCCACCACTGTTACATTTTTCTAACGGTCAACAATCTAACTATCGACACCATGCCTATTGCCCATGTGACGTGACTCAAACGATCACTTACGATTCACGCAAGCCATCGGGCTATGAGCGCTTCAAGGATGCCCGGTTCGATATTGAAAATTGGTAGCCTGAACTGGCATCAGAACAGACTAAAAGAACAGTTGACTTATTTATTTAAAATTTTAACGTCACAAATTATACTGGAACAAAAGTGAAGGCAATGTTAAAAACATTCTTTGCTAGATTGATTATATGAGATTGAAGAAATTAAACGTATACCTAACGTCACTCGTAGTTGGAATGAGATAGGACTTTGGAGATATAAATATCGTAAGAGTGAATTATTAAAAATGAATGACGAGTACAACCAAAAAATATGTGGACGACTGAAGTGCAGAAAACTGAAATGATTAAATACAAAGATAATAATACCGAATGGCAAAAAGATTACCTATCACGGTCATTAAAATTAATAATCTAAAATAAACATCAAAAAGATTATTTCTACATTCTATATATTATACATGAAATAATCAACAAGTATAAAAACTTAAACAGATATCACTATTTGCAAAAAAGATTAATTTTATATCTAATCATAAACATGAATATACATAGGTCACACTAAATGTTACCGGAATTGGCCACTTACATAAACAATATTTAAAAAGTTATTTATTGCTATATTTAAAAATGGAACTCTTTAGCCGTAGAATACAATTTGTTTCATCAGATTGTCAATTGTTTTCACAGTGTGGCTTCATTTTAAAAATTGCGTGATTATAATAAAATGGATTTAACTCGAGAAAATTTTCGTAACATGAATTTTTATGATTTTAAGTGTAATTTGACAGCTCAGCAGAGTCTCGTTCGGCTTCAGTCTGCTTTTGGCGAAGAAGTACCATGCATGAAAACGATTTATATCTGGTTTGTAGAATTCAAACGCGATCGTGTCAATTTCCATGATGAAATTTGTGAAGGTCACCCGTGCACCGCTGTGAACCATAAAAACATTGATGCTGTGCGCCGTATGATCGCAACAGACAGTCATGTGACCTACCATGAGATCCGGACATCTTTGGACATAGGAATGAGTGAAATACACAAACCTTTGGGTATGAGAAAGCTGTGTTCTCGATGGATCCCACACAATTTGACTGATGCTCAAAAAATGGACCGCATCACTTGGTGCCATGCTATGCTTGCCAGATACAACGAAAGGGTTCAAATTTGGTGTGGGACATAGTAACAGGTGAAGAAACATGGATTTACAGCTACGATCCCAAAATAAAGCAGCAATCAAGCGTATGGGTCTTTTGAGATGAGCCGAAACCAACATTGGCGCGCGTGGAAAGTACCTCGAAGCGGAAGATTGCTTCTTTTTTTTAATAAAACTGGACACGTGGCGACTGTTGCTTTAGAAAATCGTCGTACCGTGAATAGTGACTGGTACAAGACCATTTGTTTACCGGAAATTATTGACAAACTCCGTGAAAATAACGGTAAGCGCCGTATCATCTTGCACCACGATAATGCAAGTTCCCGCACGGCCAGACAGACAAATGAGTTTTTGAAGGCGAAAAACGTACAAATTATGTGTCATCCAGCATACAGCCCTGACCTGGCACCGTATGACTTTTTCTGCTCCCAAATTCAAGAACCAATTACACGATCAACGGTTTTCATCACCAGAAGAGGCTGTCAAAGAGTATGAAAAACATGTACATATCTGACGTCACCACGAAGGAGTGGCACAAATGTTTTCAAAATTGGTTCAATCGTATGAAAAAGTGCATTGACGCAAAGGGAGAATATTTTGAGAAACAGTAAATTTATTTTTGACCATTAATAGTATTTTTTTATTATTGGTTCCGAAAACTTTTAGTACATCCCATGTAGTATGAACTATACATATAATAAAATGCTGGGTGATTTCTTTATGTACATGAACGATATATGAGAAGAAACATTATTATGGGCCTTTATTAACGCAATAGAACACAAAACAATAGTTGTTAGAATTTTTGTCTGTTTGTCTGTGCGTTTGTTCGCGCTAATCTCAGAAATGGCTTAATCAATTTCGTTCTGGTTTTCACTAATGTATTGCAGTAAGCATCACTTAAAACTTAAAGTTTGTTTTATTGCAATCCGTCGATAAATAAAAAAGTTATAAATTAATTTAAAATAATTTGGGTACTATTTCTTAGCGTAAGGCTTAGTTTTCCCGCAGCGAACCGAGGACAGTTTACAAGTATAATATAATTATCTGTTTTGCGGGTGTGTAGTAGGTAGAGGCTACTCACATTCTAAAACCTTAACACTCGAATTTACTAAACACAGCGCACGGCCTAGAAGTTATCAGTGCAAGAACTACCGAATGTATTGTTTCTGACAGAATCGATAAGATAAAGAGCAGCTTACCCTAATTAAGTGATATCAAGAGCTACAAACTATAATCGTCAATACCAACTACTCGTTTTGAGTTATGTAACTTGACGATAAAATATTGACTTATTATTATTGTTGTAGTTTGGATTGAAACTTGAAGAAATCTAACCACATCGTAAAGATCACAAATAACACGCGCGGCAGGTATAGGCAAGAAGAATGATTTTAATTTTAGTACTAATGAAAAAACCTTCGACCAAAGTTAAAGAACTAAGGCGAATTGAAGAGCTTATATCCCGATGATTTGTGTATCGTACGAAATAAGTTGTAAAGCAAGTTAAGCAACTTTCATCCGGAGTTGTTAATGGCAAAATTTTTCGATCGCTTCTATGCATCGAAGTGTACGTTGGAGCCATCGGTCCCGGTCATTTTGGATAACAGTCATTAAGCTACATCGGAGACCTTCTGGCGCCCGCCATTCTATCCTACATGATCAGGTCGTATCCTACTTAAAAGTCAATCTTTAGCGTGTTTTGTTCTTCTTCTGCCAATTCGCATTGGAGCACCGTGTTGGTGTACACTATGCCTCTTCAAATACGAGGATACCCGAGCCATGCAGTGGGCCTCTGATTGCTTTCAGCAAAAAAAATACAACACCGTAAACAAATTACTAAACTATTCATATGTTACTCGATGTCACTAAATTGGAATTATGATAGGTCGATAGGCAAACACACAAAAAAGAAAATTAATCCGTAAACTCTACTGTCACGTAAGCTATTTTTTGTCCAGACAATCCATAATAATGCAAGGAACACTTCGAAAGATCTAAAGCTGTCAATAACTAAAACGTTAATAAGAAACACTAAAAAGAGTTATAACTAGAATTAAGTTTAGAAAACAATTTGTTCACTGTCGCCCTTAAGACGTCAAAAAGAAAAAGACGTATCCGCTTGTTACCTGGCTCTGTAACCCCACAACAAAACACGCTAAAAATTGACTTTTAAGTAGAATACGACCTTATCATGTAGGATAGAATGCCGGGCGATCCATCTCTAACAAGAGGAAAATGACCTTGTTACCTGTAGGTCAGCAGGCCCCAGGATGAAACTGCAGCAAGTTTTGTTACGAACAGACGAGGTTGGCTCGGAATGAAAAATGTGCGAACCCTCGCAAACCAAAAAGCCCGTTTGCTCAGCTCCTCATCGATGAAATACACAACTTTCAACGGATTCTTGGAACGATTGCAGCATATGAAAATCTAATGAATAGTAGATGTTCCAATGAACATTTACTTGTTCTAAACTTTTTATTGTAGGGTCAATCGATACTCCATCGACAGGTCACGTCAGTTGTAACGATAAATATGGGTTATGAGCATGTGATGGTCGTTAGCGGTACAGTCATTATGGACACTGTCCTTGGCTTGAACATGGAACCCTGACACAAATACATTGAACGGCACATATGTACACGAATATTGATCCTTGATACCTTTGACTTTGCTGAAAATTAATGGGCCATGGGCGAAATCAATAATACACTCGTAACAGCTATTGCGACTGGATTAGTAAGGATTATACTTATAATGCTTATATTAGCTTAAGATAAACAAGTACGAATAATCTGTCAACCGCGCTTGGCAAGGGTGGCGGACGAGCAGAGCGGTGCGACAATATCAGTTGTGATAATGGTAATCGCGAAGTAGCCGATCATACGATGAACAACTTGAAGCCATACGGCCTACGAGTATGTCGATCGAGAGCGACGGTTTGCAACGCGGTTCCGATTAAAAGGTTGGATAGCAAACAAATCGTAAGCACTTCCGTGATAAGAGCTCGTTAAGCAGTCTATCTGAGTAATTATCGTTAGATAACAATCGTTACGGCTATTATATCCGATGCTGAGGTTGACCTCTAATTCCTGTTAATAAATGGGTCACCCGCTTCCACCTTGGCAAATTATCCATGATGCCATAGCTATATGACTTACGTGGAGCCCTTCCCAATTATGTAGAGAGATGTCTAACAGTGGGTTATTAAATAGTTGAACCCAGATAGGCCCTAGACGCACTATGATTCCTAATAAATAATAACTTAATAACATTCCCAATAAAATGGAATTATAATACAATTTTTGCATCAAAAATGTAGAACTTCACTTCGTGAGATTTTCGGATCGGTGTGATTAATTTTTGTGTAATTTTTTCATTTAATTTGTATTCAGATATGCATGCATATATATCATATCATATAAAATGGCCTTTGTGTTGTTGATATAACAGAACGATATAATCACTCAGTGTCTAAGCTCTTTAATAAAGAATGAAAATAAAAAACAATCCAAATGCCCAACATGATTAAATATTTATCTTTAATGTTTAAAGCTAGTTTGAACAAGGTTAACGACCGGACCGCAATTCATATATCTGCCCATATCATGATTTAAAATTAGGATCTTTTCCTAAGGTAAGACGACACATCACGAAACCGAGCGATTCAGTTATATTTTACATCTATTCACATTTAAGTTATATTTTACATTTGACACTAATTTACTGATGTATTAACAAAACAAAAGAGCAATAATTTAACATTATTGGACAACGAGTAGGCAAACAAAACTGAAACGGCTTTGACCTATAACAACAAGTTGTATTCAAATAATACAGTAAATGTGTCGATAACTAGGATGGCCAAACGATAACGCGTTGTACTTATTCATATGAGTAGAATATAGAAGTATGGTAGGGTCATCACCATGACAATATCATACACAACACACGAGTAGAAGCTGTTATTGATACCTTCAATGACAACGTGACGCAATCACAAGTCTCCAATAAATACTTACATAAAAGTGAGACTGTATAATATTAGTACACCCGTATTTATAAAATTAAAAATAACAGTATGACAAATGATATACGAGATGTATCTGCGTGCTGTATTCCGTCTGTATCTGGTAATAACGGCCTGCCCCGACTTCGTTTGGTTTGAACAATTATACACATACATTTTTGAAGTAGTTGCCGTGGGTTCGGTGATTATTACCATATACACACTTTATAATCAAATAATCCCATCACATGATATGTAGCAATATTGTCCTATATGGTAAAGTCGTGAATTTTTTTTTTATGTTTAAGCAAAGAAACTAAAAGATCACCGCGGTTAACATGGGGAGGGTAAAACACATTAAAGTTACTCTTAAAATTGAAGTGGCTCTGAGTCTACGCACCCTGCTTTGTAGGTTAATTTAAATAATTTGTAAACCATCAATAACACCCCTCTTCACTGAATCTCTTTAAAAGTATTTTTTTACTTTTTATTATTTTAAATACTCTTCTAAATGTTAAACTAAAAAAATTGACTTGTTGCGCATAAAGCCTGACACATACCTTAAAGTATTACTAGATTATTAAACAACGATTATCAAATCAAAACATTGACATTGTAAAGTACTTATATTATATTTTAGCCGTATTGGGGCGGCTTAGAATACTCCCCCCAATCCTACGCTGGTAGAACAGGGTGTCGTAAGAGGCGACAGAAGCCAACCTGCTTGGTGGTAGGGCTTCGCGTATGGATTATATTAGCAGTATTATTATTAAATCATTAATATTATTAGTGGTATTGTTATCTTTCCGTGAAGCCTGCCTGGCTAGCTACCACCCTCCTGCTTGAGTCAACCGCCAAACGACTAGTCGTGTTCCGGCTGGGAGCTTCAGAGTCAATACCTTCTTTCTAACCTTCTTCTCATTTCCTGGCCGACAACGCATCAGTGATACATTTGGTCTTGCTGATGTCCATGGGCGACGGTGACCACTTACCATCAGGTGACTCGTCTGCTCGTTTGTCGGCTATTAACGTAAAAAAAATAAGTATTGTTCTTAATATTGTTACAAAAACGATGGTCAAATATTCCCTTAAGGTAAGACTTAGGATCGGAAGATATAAATAATAAACAAGTTACCATAACCATAAGGGAATAACATTGGGTAACGTATAAAATAACAGTATGATGAGCTGAATAATAACTTTTTACAGTTTGGAATTATTTATGGGATATAAATTTATAAGAATAAATTAATAAAGAAACCCTTGTAACTTAAATCTGTATATAATATAAGGAGTCGAATGCTTCCGCTTTCTACTAACTCCTTCCAGCTGGATACTACAAGTTTCTTAGGCGGCCGTATTATGCCAACTCTCACTGTAAACAACGTGTTAGCTTTTCCTATTGTATTATAATATTGAAATACCAAACCAGCACCAGATACCAAAGCAATGCGACCATACAAAATTTTAACACAATAATAAATGTAATCGCCACCGAGCATTAGACATATATTGTTTCGTGTATATTGTTTCGTGCATTATAGACAATTTGATAACACATAGATTTCGTCTAGTTATTCAATATCGCCCATGCATAGCCTGTCTTACTGTCTAGGTTACTTGCAAGGCTAACACGACAAACAAAAAATCATTATGAAGAATACAATTTGTTGTATATTTTAATATTATTAACTAATCATGATCCTTATTATCTTATTCACACTCCATCACCTTAAGTTGATACGTTAAGACTTAATCTTCCATTACGCGTTATCATTTATCAACTCACTCAACATTCCCTCCCATAGGCATATCCTCATACATACCTCTCGAGAGCGCATCAGATATCGCACGAGCCGGCCCCGCAGAACGGCTAGGGTGTTGCGGTCGAGCTCGACACCGCCGCCAGCCACAGACTGCACAAGGACCTGCCACCGAGACATCGAGCTTTCCAATAACCGGATATTCTTCTTCTCTAATCTATGGAAAAACAATTGTCGATTCTATGTTACTGACATATTATTAAAGTGCACTGAATAAGCTGTTAACATTTCTTAATGACCATACAATTTTATAGCAGCTTCACTAACAGTTATCTCTCCTTCTTCATGGGAACCATGAAGCCAACACCATTACAATGTTATATATATATTATGCTATATTACCTTAAGAAATAAAACAATTACAGACCAGATTCCATCAATAATTACATAATGTGCTTACCTGTCAGCCCTTTGCATTTCAGCATCAATCCCATCCTCTTTGTAATCAAGCAGCTCTGAGTCATTCATAGTTTCTTCTGCATCAGAGAATGTCAAAACATCACTTTGACCTACAAAATAGAAAGAGAGCAAGCCCATTATAACTCCATTGATAATATTTTTTGTGAGTAAATTTACTGGAGGAATAATGCAAACTTTTATATGTATTACAATTGCTAAATTTAATGTATTTATAGATATATGTCCAAATATTTCAGTGATATAGCTGCAGATTGAATGTAAGAAGAAAGTTCAATATAAAGATGTATTAAAAACAAGCATGTAAGGTGCTCCTAGTACTTTCAACAGTGTTATAGGTGTACATAGACTTTGTTAGCATTAAGAATCTGTTTATGTGATGTGAAAATGCCAAGTGAAATTTTAAATGTCAACTGTAAGACTCGTATTTAGCATGAGATCCTCATGATTCATTCAAATCATAAAACATACCTTTTGGCAAGGGCTGTACCGCTTGATCAGGCAACAATTGATACTGTTTCATTAGCTGCCAATGTGCCATAAGGGACTTAGCTGTGCGTGAAGGGTAAAACACGTGAGGATTCTGATCTAAAAGCTCCTGGAACTTTTCTTGAGCTGGGTGAGAGTTCTGGAAATAAAAGTTTTAATATGGTGACTATTAATATGTTGTGATAAAATCACAATAATGACAGTACAGAAAGATCCAAATAGTTTTATGGGCAAAGGGTTTTGGCAACTAACATCTTTATGTTACATTATATACATTCATATATTATATTATATATTAGCACTTAGGTAAACCCCAATAACATAATGAAATTATCAATAAAACACACACTTTTATTAACATTGCATAAATTATATAAATTCAATGACAATAAAAGGTTTTCTTTGAAATAGGTTTATATGAATACTTTTCTAACTCAAAATAGCTAAACATGTCTGTCCCAGGACAACAGTAGCAAGAAACCTCTAGATGATAATAATAATAATAATAATACAATCAAACCTCTAGAACCTCTAAAGAAAAAAGTTTTCTATAAACAATTACAGATATAATTCATTGGCTTCAATCTTGACATGGAAATATAATTAAGAAGACCTATATGCATATAGAGGCCTAACAAATTATTGAAATGAAATAATATTTTATTCAAAGTTGGTTTTTACAAACACTTTTCGAACGTCAAAATACGCCCTTGCTTCAACAAATCCCTACTGTGACTGTCTCGTAAGAAGAAGCGGCAAGAAACTCCCGAGATTTTTTTTCCTACTCACAGTTACAGAACGCACTTAATCTGGCTTAATATTAAACTCATGTCCAAGCAGTCTTATCCTGAAAGTAAGCATCAAGTTTGTAATAACCTTTCCGCATAAGAACGCATTTGACTTTTAAAAGTGCATGGACTGTATTGGAATGTTACACATCAATAATCTTAAACTTACACTAGGAAGAGAACCCAGCAGTTCCTCCTCTGCTGTAGAGTATAATGCTTGCTGTTGAATTGCTGCAACTAGATCTGGATGCAAGTTACGCATTGCTGCAATAGCTATCCTAGATACTTCAGCATTGTACAGCAGAGCATACCATCGAGATTGAATCTCACTCACTGTAAATCGGCAGGAGAATTTCACCCCTCGGTGTACAATACGTAGATCATTAGTCTGAAAAACATGTTTTAATATTACAGAACCCTGAATGTAACTATGTTTTAGATACATTGTGAAAATTGTACTAAATTAATCAGAATTTTTAGCATTGATGAATCAGTGTCAGATACAAATCAGCCCTAATTACCAGTATTAATTACAATTTAATTTTCGGAAAAAACAAGTATATCAAGTGACAATTAAGGTATAGTTTAAAATGTTTAAATATCATAAGTAGATATTGATCTGTCAACCTCTGGACATAAAACATGCAGAGTATGACACTGCAAATTCACCTGCTGAACTCCCAAAATTAGGGCCAAGTCATCACTAGGTTTCCATCTGCCTAAATCTTTAGTTGATAGCTGACTGAGATATCCTTTACGACGAGATTTACGGCCGACCCCTCCGGACACTTTACTAGGGACTCTACGTCGTTCCTGGGCAGGCATTACAGGTGTATGCGCAGCAGTACTTGCTATGGGAACTTCTGTCAACTGACTTGTGTACGACTGAGTACGTATTCGCTTTTCCCCCTTGCCTAAAGAAGCGCCAGGCAAGCCCAAGCTATATTCCACTAATTCGTCATCGAAACGCCTACGTTTTATAGACCTTGATGAACTGAAAGAATTTCATTTCGTAATCAAACTCGTCAATAATATTAAACTGAGCAAATACAAAAAAATATTAATGCATTGTACCTGCGCCGTTTTGTATTGTCTTGAGAATGGTCAAAGTTTGCCGAAGATGCCCCAGGATATTCATTACTATCTGATGCATTAGATGGAGTAGCTGGAAAATCCATTAGCAATCGACAAAACAGACCTTTGAAGAGGGTATTAAGAAATAATCGAAACCAAAACAATATAAAATGTTTTGATTCTTCACAAAAAGTTTAGATATAAAACGTCACCGTCACTGTCAATGAAATTAATGAAAAAGACGTGCATCCATCAAGCACATAGTTAATGAATTAATCAATGCCAAATCCCTGACGAAGCAGTATCCTGTCAAAATGATTATAGAGTACAAAGAATAAATATTATCAAATAAAATTTTATTAAATATAATTTTCGAGAGATTCCACCACAAAGTAATATAGTGGTAAAACTTACAAGTCCGTCCAGAAATATTAAACGTAATAAAACTTACATTACTATTAAGATATGAGTTATTATAAGGAGCTTATGATTGATTAAAAATAATAAAATAATCATTCTTGTTTAATCATTACAGGAATAATTTACATTAAAACATTGTATAAATATTATTTTGCAATAAAATATTTCTAGAAATATACTAAGCCTGGTCACACCGAATTTTTCAATATCATGATAGACTCCATAAAACTGTCAGGTTATTGAAAGACTAGCTATCAACAAAATTTTAACAAAAATTTATTACTAATACTGAATACACTAATGCCCTATTGTTTGCGTATGTTCCATTACATATAAATAATATTTGTTCTCATGTTTCATTCCTTAAGACGAGCATGAACAACGAATTAGTAACAATGCGAATTAATAATTACTAATGGATATAATTAAGATATTTTCATAATCAATTAATTCCATTACTACATCTCATAATACCCACCACTAGTCTTCATTCCACCTCTGCCGGCCCATAACCAAAATTTATGAATCCGGACCGCGCCGTAAAGCGAATATGCTCAGAAAGTTATCGGAGCAGACCAGGTAAAAATGTTAACTGTTAAATGAACCCATGGAATTAATGTATTTCATTCAATTCAATTCAAAATTACTTTCTTGAAGTCCCGGATACTTGTTTACCGAGCTTAATATACGTACGGTACGATAAGAACTTTCAATTAGTACTCTGTGGTCAAATGTCAACTATAATGTAAATAGGATATTCAATGTTGCCAATGAAATGATAACCAAAATTCAGAAAAAGGTTACTTAAGGTTAGATTTTTATTTTATTTTATTCACTATACTACAAGACATCATATTATCGTAATAATGTCCTATTTGATTCGTAATGTGCGATTTAAACCTGCTAACATAATTACAAGACCCTTCAATAAAATTGTTATGACTGATGATGGTTCTACAATAGTTGCACTTCATCGGGAACAAGAATTTCCTTATGAATTCTCTAAGCCCATACCTGAAGAAATTAAGGAAGATAAGTCTATTTTGAGAATGTCGGACTTCAATGAAGTAAGGCGGGTATTTAAAGATATGAAACCAGAAATAGCTAGACAACAATTGGCGTCGCTCACTCAGACAACTACCCACCGATGGTTTCCTCGAGCCAGGGACAAGAAAGCTAAGAAAAATGAAATGAACAGGCCCTATCTATAGATTTATATATATATATATATATATAGATATTGTTACTGTTGAAATAAAAATACGTACTAGTGTAGAAGAGTCTTTTTATCATAATATAAATGGGTTCAACAACCCAATGTTTAAAGTGTGCACAATTTTGATCGATACTGTTTGCTAAAAAGGCCTCACTGTGCACTCCACTCATTAACATTATGTAGTAAAAAAAATATAGACTTCTCATTATAAAATTTCATATGTGCACAAAGAGGCATATTTATTGGTTTTGATTCTAGAAATAATCTAGTGTAATTTTTTAACATATAATTTTATTACCATCAGGGAAGCAATTTTGATTATTGTCCTTCGCAGATATAATAGAACACTATAGAGAAGTCCCCTTAATGTTACTTAATATTTGGATAAACTGAAAAGGGTGAACTTTTTACATACTTAATTGAAGATTTCTACATATAGATATTTAAGAAGAAAACTGGAAAATTATATAATTCTTTATTTTTAATTAAATAAATATTCATTTAAAACTGTTATATCACACTAAACAAAATCTATAACGTAGTACTTATTATGTCCTTTACATTATATGTGTATCTATCTACTATGATAATTATGAAAATATTTCGTTATTTCTTCATTAAGATTCATTAAACATACCATTAAATATTTATCACAGTCCAAATAAAGAGCTAAGAATAAAAATATATTGATTTCTTGACTTTAAGCTTTGTAGATCACAAATATATTTTATTAATGTTTTTTTATAATAATATTTTACAAATAATACATATTTCACAGATTCAGAACTTATTATTTCTAATAGACCCATTAGGCATGATAGGGAACAGTGTGTGTCTAAATAGCTATTATATATATAGGCTATAGGTATGTAAGCTATATCAATTATTTAAATGTGACAATATTCTAAATATATATAAATAAATATAGACACATCAAAAATAAAATGAAATAAATTTTTCTATTTCTAATATCGAAACCTCTAATTTTCAATATCACATGCATCCTTTGGTACTTGTTACACCTAGATATTGCACTTCAAAATGAAGACTAGTGTGTACCATATTGTTGTAAAATATGTATACTTATCGCCACAAATGTAAACCATAGGGTAATTACAACAAGATATTTGTGAAAAAATCTGGAACAACATAGTACAGGAAAATAAATTTAATTAGTTCATTAAGGTATGATATTTATGTTATTGTAACAGCATTACGGTTATTTTGAATTTGCCTGTAAGTGAATAAGTCTGACCTTACACTTTACAATATTTGAATAGTTCCATTCAAATTATACGGAATCCTTTGACTTTTAAATCTGTATGTTATGTTTATATTCAATATCCGTGGCGACTACCTTAATATTTCGATTTAAATTATCCATTAGATATATTATTATTATCAATCATTTCATTTTTATTGTTAATAAAATATTTGATTTAAATTTAAACTACATTTTGTACGACAAGTTTGAATTATTTAGACCAGTAGAAAAATATAAATACATTAGGGTGGTTTTATACAAGAAAAAAAGTTTCGGTAACTTAATACTGTGGTTGATTAATTTGCCGCGGAATTAAATTATGCACATAAATTTATAGTAAGCTTAGCAGTGGATATTTATCGTACTAGGTACGTGGTTAGTTCTACATAGCAGGAAATTAAGGTCACTGAGTGAATCTCGTTAGTGTCTAAAAGTGTAACAAAAAGTGAGTATGATTAAGATTATACGTATTGTACAGAAACAGGTCAGACAAAATAACGATATATTTCCGATTCTCGGGGTAAAACGAATATTGAAAGCGAAGTAAAAATTTTATAATAAATGTATATTCGCATGTATTTAATGATGATGGATTAAGATCGTATCTTTATCCAAGTTGTCTTTAATAAAAATGAGAAGAAAAACTAATTACAAAGAACAATCTGAACCCTTAACACTTGTAAGTACATAGTTTCCTCTTGTATTTTCCTTCGATATTATAACGATGAGTGCTCCCAGGAACTGGTGCCCATGTCACCCTTCCATCATCATAACACTCGCTAAATTGTAGGACGAGTTTATTTTTGAAGTATTCCCAGAGCG
Source organism: Megathymus violae (assembly GCA_003671415.1). Lineage (NCBI taxonomy): Eukaryota > Metazoa > Arthropoda > Insecta > Lepidoptera > Hesperiidae > Megathymus > Megathymus violae. Next base: position 1,414,541 of record PDGT01000063.1, on the reverse strand, counting down.
CTATGACGTGGAATTCTTTAAAATATATATACAAGGATTTTTCTCAAGGGCTGGCGTTGCTATGATGACTACTCCGGTATTGCCTATATCCATAGGCGAAGGTGACTACTTATCCTCAGGTGACCTGTCACGTATCGTCTGTCCTTCAGGCACAAAAATATCTTCCGTATCCGTTTTATTTAATTCTCTCTTTTTTTTTTCTCTTACAACCACTTTTTCCTGTCCTTTCATTACATATAGGTATATTTTTTTTTTTACACAGGAGACAAATTTTATTTTTTAATTCAGTTCTCTTTATATTATATTATTGTCATTTTATCTGTAGCGCTTTTTTCTTTTGAATTTAGTGTAATGAGATTGGTTAGTGAGTTTAGTGAAATTATCTTATTGTTCGTCCCATGTTTTATTATAATGTACATCTGTGAAGTACACTTCGACATGCTAAATTCTGATAAGATAAGTTTCTTTGAATTTAACTTCCTAATCTCTTCCATTTTGGTACTGAGTGTACCAAACTACAACAGCATTAAATTTGACCAGTAAGGTTGACTGGCAACACAAAGTGGTTTAATTTAATTTGTAACTTTTTTAAATTGGGTGTTAACAGATTTAAAATTTAGATTTAAATATCAATATATCTTCAATCAATATTCGTTTAATACCACAGTAACCACAGTAGCTGGGTGGTGTTCTTAAGTTACAAATTAAATTATATATATTACTTCATTCTATTACCGACTTAACACTGTATTAGTTATCATCAAATATTGTATAAACACTGCCGTCACATTTTTTCTTATATTCGGTTCTTATTTAATAGTTCTAGACTTCCATGAGTTGTTCTGTGTGCAGTTATTTGAGCTTTTGGATTTTCTTGATTGCTTTGCTTGCACCGTTAACTTTAATTACCATTCTTCTTGCATAGAAAGCAAATCCCTCGCAACATATTTTTTTCGTGCATTTTTATGTACTTTGTATCTTTTTTTGGTCTCTTGGTCTAAACTTGTCGACTTTTGTGAAAAAGTATTCTTTGAATGCCAAGTAAATAAGTAGATAATATCTGCTTTAGAAAAAAACACCTCAATTTCCTCAAATTATTACAAGAATACTCATCACTTTATATAAAATTGAAAACTAATGTCAAAACGAAGACAAATAATATAATAAATTCATCCCCCTGATTTGCCGATTTTTAATAAATGTCGTTAACATTTAAATCGATGAAATGTTATTGGAGTATAAACACATATCAACCTGACTAGATTTAATTAATATCTCATAAGTAGTAAGTTCCTTATAATTCACCTATATGTAGAACTATCCACGTATATTATGCACATTACAAAATAAAGTAACTAACTCTATAATAAATAGTAACATTACTGAACTTATACAATTAACAACAGACAATAATTTAGATTTCGAAATGTTACCAATAAATAGTTATAAACCAGCGACATTCAAAAGTTAGTTAAACTTCAAATATATCGCACAGTACCAAAGCTATCATTGTAAGCCTGCACATTCCTATAAATTTTTCTCATGCTGAAATTTTTCGAACAATATCATTGACAAAATTTATTGCCAAAACTTATTAGCGCAACTTTGATGTCGCGTGGGCCTTAAGGAATGGGAGCGTAATCGTGATCTAAATTCATTCTACAATCGGCATGGTGAGTGTCACTAACGAATTTGTGTCAACGAATATTAACGGTTGTTTAAATTAAAATAGAACTTGAAAACTGAGTCGTAATGCGCGCCGCAGCCAACTATGACACGTCAGCAACCAGTCCCTAAACAATGAGTGCCCAGCGCCGTAACGCTTGCCCTACAGGGCAACAACTTAAACTCTATTCAACTAACGAATAATAAACCTTCACTTCACTCAAGTGCCACATTCGCCAGTCTCGAAATTAAACTTACAATAAACTGGTGGGATGATAATTTACCACCCTTAATACCCTCCATTGTTAAATGCAGGTACCCACATTTCACATTATTAGATAAAATCTATATCCAAATATAAAGTCTCATTAATCAAAGATAATCATGTGAAATTCAACATTATTGGCCAAACAGTTAATATATTAACTGTCCTGTTAATTATATAGCCCTATTATATGTATTAATTACGTAAATAACCCTACAATCAAAAAGCACTAGTTGTTGTACTTTGGGTGTAAACTTCACTAACATTGATTATTTATACATAAATACAGTTTGACGACAGAACAAGGCTATGTAATTGTACTATATAGTCAAACTCGTATAGATTATTTTCTTGATCTTATATTACTGGACATAATGATTTCCCTTAAATTTCTAGTAAAGGTTAAATTTTATAAAAATAACTACTGTTATTTTACATGTTGTTAGATGAAACTACTGTTTCATCTATCAATACAAAAACGAAATGGCACACGAGAATATAATTATGTAATAAAAGTATATTTTAATTTGTTTTTATAAAAATTATGATCTGTTAATTAAAAAAATATTTTCAAAATATTGCCATTCTACATAATGTAACTTTGTCTTATAAGTCACATAATACAGATGAGCTCTCAACTCCATTATAATCAACAAAATATGTTTTAAAATCTGTATATGTTCTTTAACAAGTTAACAACAAATATAAATTACATTCTTCACACTTAAGATTTGCACACATAAAAATACTGTAGTTCCTACACATTTCTCTCTTGGATTAAGAATTAGTATTAAGTTCTGCCAATAAATTCTACCAAATTTTATGAATTACTGCCATGATTATACAAACCTTAATTTACATATGATGGACATAGAACATTTATTTGTAATTTTTTTAATAGGTAGTATGTTTTAGGTCCATTAATGAAATGATGTCTGAAGAAGAGAAGTTTAAGAACCACTATTATTTTCATAGCAGGAATACCAGCGCAGGCCACGCTTTCTAACGTTTATAATTTATCATTACCCAAGGTTGGACATTATTGTAACAAAAAAATTGCTTGATTTTTGTCGCTCCACATAATATAATCAAAACATGTCAAAAAACAAATTACGATTAACGAGTTAACTTTGATATAAACTCGATAGACCTCACTGGACGATTCATTAGTGGATCGACTAAAATCGAGCGAAGTGACACCATCACGCATAATTAAAAGCGGTTGGTGTACGATCGGTCCAAACTTCGTGCACGAAGATGGCTGTGTCCAACTTCGAATGATAAACTGTAAACAGGATGAACGGGGGTCTGATGTCAGCGCACCCGTGAGATACGCAGTTCCCTGTCGAGCTGTTGCAGCTGGCGGATGAAGCCGTCATTAGGGCGGATGTCGCGACGCGAGCGAACCAACGCCATTGCCTCTGTGAAGGACATTCCACGCTTGATCATCAGAAAGGCGAGAGCACAAGTTGCCGAGCGAGAGACGCCCATAAAGCAATGTACCAGAACGCGACCTGCGAACAAAAATACCGTTCAGTGCTACTGTGGTTCTTACAATATTTAAATTCAAGAAATTTATGGTCTGTCGTTATGCGTTGGAGAAATTAGGAATTAAGTTTTACTACTAAATGTTAACACTACCTCCTCTAGAGAGCCCTTCGTCTATGAAGTTGGCCGCAATATGGAAGTATCTAGATATGTCGGTAGATGGAAGGTCCATAAGCTGGAAACCCTTGTAGTGAAGGCCAGGACAATCACGGTAGTACAAGTGGTCTGTGTCGACTTGAGTGTATCGCTTTCCCTCAGCTGTGTTTAATACATAAGTGATGCCCATGCGCCGTAACAGGGACTTGTCCTTTGCTGCAACCCTGATAATAAAAACAGTTTATTGTGACTATAATTTAATATTTTTTCGACACGGTGTGCGTAATGGGCTCAAGTGTATCAAAATCTTATTGTTAAATAAATAAACGCATTCTATGCGTCGCATGTACTATGGACACACACAATTAATCGATCGGCCGAAAATCGAATCTCAGACCGTTCGTTAGGCAGGGTCACAAGTCACATATTTGAGCTACAGAATAAATTTATTTATTAATAATAACAATAAAATCAGTGTATTACCAAAGATAATTACAAAATTTACAAAAAGAAATACAAATAAAAAGGTAAACAAAGACTGACATATAATTATCTGAGGCAATGGGCAATGGGAGCTGGCTCAGCAGTTTGCTTACTCGGGACTAAGGTCCCGGGAAGAGCTGGTTTTCAGCCAGTTCGTTCTCCCTAGGATGTAGTATGGGAGATGCAATGGTAGATGGAAGGTCCATAAGCAGGAAACCCTTGTAGTGAAGGCCAGGACAATCACGGTAGTACAAGTGGTCTGTGTCGACTTGAGTGTATCGCTTTCCCTCAGCTGTGTTTAATACATAAGTGATGCCCATGCGCCGTAACAGGGACTCCAGCCGCCAGGTAATGATAACATTTGTATTGAAAAAAATAAAATAAATAAAAAGGTTGAAAAACTACTCTTGCATGTGGGTCTGTCTGTCTGTGTGTGTGTATGTGTGTGCGCGCGCGTGTGTTTGTGTGTGTGTTAATGGGATATTTATGGGAGGGGTTTATGAGTTATGGAAAAAAAATCTTTTAATTTTAGGTATTTCCAGTATGCGTGACCTAGGTTTTCTGCAGCAAGTTGTTTCCTAAGCAACGCAGCTTTATACTTAGCTTTGAAACAGTTTGTGCTACATTTTATTCGAAGTGGGGGTGGCAGGTCATTCCATATTTTTGTTGCAGAAAACTTAAAACAACCCTTAAACCTTTCCGACTTATGTTTTTGAAGCTTAAGCCGGTTTCGTGCATCTTCACGACGACTTCTCAAACAGTGATCATCGAGCCAGTTTAACTTTTCAAAGAGATACTCAGGTTTTTGCTCCATACGATTCTGTTGACAGTGCAGGCGTAGTAGAATTCCCTTCTAGCATTCATATTGAGAATACCCTTCCGGTTCAGGTATGGAGTAATATAATAGGTCTTTACCTTTGAAATTGCCGTTTTTCATGAAATAAATGAAGCATATTTTTTTTCTACATTTTTTATTTTTATTAATCAAAGTAATCACCCATGCAATCAATGCATCTTTGCCAACGCATTGGTAGCTTATTGCTGACCTTTTTGAAAAAATCAACGGGAGGCAACAAATTCTTCAAAGGCATTTTATACTGCCTCTCGGGTATTAAATTTTTTTCCCGCCAAGAAGTTATCCAAATTCTGTGAAAAGTAGAAGTCTGTAGGCGCAAGGTCTGGTGAGTACGGCGGATGACGGAGAACTTCCAACCCCAGCTCTTGTAGCTTAGAGACCGTCTGCTGTGCAGTATGATGTCACGCATTGTCGTGCAGGAGCAGTGGAGCCGAACGATTGACCAAAGCTGGTTGGAGACGTGCGAGCTTCCCCATCATTGTGTTCAGTTCTTCACAATACACATCTGCAGTAATGCTCGTCCTGTTTGGTAAGAAGCTGTGATGAATTACACCCGCGTTAGACCACCAAACAGTGACCATCCCTTTTCTAGGGGTAAGTTTTCGTTTAGGGCATTGTTTGGGTGCTGAACCAGGGTCCAACCAACTTGCTGAGCGCTCACGATAGTGAAACAGGATCCATTTCTCGTAACTGGTAACAATGCGGTTCAGAATTCCTTCATTTGTATGCCTGTTGAGCAGTGCAATTCACGTCTCGACGCGTACTTCGCGCTGGCGATCATTAAGTTCGTGGGTACCCATTTGTCAAGCTTTTTTACCTTGCCAATTTGACGCAAATGGACCAATATTGTTTTGATGCCAATGTCGAAAGCTGCTGCTAATTCAGCCCTAGATTGAGTTTCATCAGCTTCTACAATCGCCTTTAATTCGTCATTGTCGACCAAATTTTTCGGACGACCATGGGGTTCATTTTTAAGGTCAAAATTTCCAGAACGGAAGCGGGCAAACCAATAACGGGTGGTGCGTTCGTTTGTAGTGTTCGCTCCGAAAAGGTCGTTGATGTTGCGTGCCGCTTGTGCCGCTTTGCTGCCACGACGGTACTCATACTCCATAATTACTCTAATTTTTAACGTATCCATGATGACGAAAAATGTTCGAATGCGTTGAAAACAAAACACTAACTATTAAACAAATGATGATTTTAGAAAAAAGAATTCCATGTTTTAAAAATAAAATTAATTTGAAATTAGAATTATCAGCCAAAAAAAAAATATTTTGATTTGAAATGGCCAGTACAGCAGAACGGCAATTTCATAGGTAAAGACCTATTATTCCCTCCTTGGTACATTAAAACAAAAACGAAAGCAATAAAGCATTAAAGCATTCTGAACTCGTTGGATTGCTCTTTCGGTTTTCACGTTTAATCTTGGCCCAAAGACTGTACTACAGTAACTTAGTTGCGAAAGGACAAGGGACTCGCACAGGAGCAACCGTATCTCTTCTTTATTGAATGACCTTATCTTGTATAAAGTTTTTAATTTTAAGAAAGCTGTCCTATTTTACTGCTCACATATATCTGTAAATTTTTGCTCTCTATCCAAAATTAGGCCAAGATTACGCGCAGAGGTAACTTGTCGGATTTCTGAGTTATTGAGCTTTATTTTGACTTTCGCATCTAACACACGTTTAATTTGATTTTTTGTGCCTAATATTAACATAGAAGATTTATGCGGGTTAAGGACCAATGAGTTATCTTGAGACCAGGTATTAATACTATTAAGATCTTTATTAATTTTTTCAACGGCGTCTTTTATATTATTGTTTTCTTTACTATCAAAAGAGTAATATATTTGGGTATCATCTGCATAGAGATGATAATTGCAGGATTTTATTTGGATTGTTAAGTCCGCTGTAAAGATAGCAAAAAGGATTGGGCTTAACAGAGAACCCTGGGGTACGCCACGTGAGATTTCTCTGACAGACGAGCACTTTTTCGAACCATCCATTTTATCAGTTACCACTATTTGATGCCTATTTGTTAAAAATGTTCGGAACCATTGGCAGGTGTTCTTAGAAAAGCCATATAATTATAATTTTGACAAAAGTAGATCCGGGTGCAGACAATCAAATGGTCGAGAATAATCCAGCATCACCAGGATACTACTCATACCCCTATCAGATGCTTCCGTTATATCGTCTGTGACATGTAAGAGAGCTGTTTCGGTGGTATGACCTTTACGAAACCCAGACTGATATTTTGGTATTATGGATTTCTTTTCTACATAATATAGGATTTGATTAAAAACTACTTTTTCTAATATTTTAGATAGTACTGGTAATATTGATATCGGGCGTAAGTCATTAAGATGAGTGATCGAATCTTTTTTAGGGATAGGCTTTACCAGTGCAGTTTTCCAACAGGATGGATAAGTATTAGTTTCTATTGATTTATTAATTATCCTCGTAATAGTTGGTAGAGATGCTTCAAGAGTTAACTTTATCATCTCTATGCCTATGCCATCATGTCCCACAGCCTTAGTCTTGATATTTTTTTTGATTTTCAGGACTTCGGCAGCGGATATCGGCTTTAATTCTAGTTTATACTCTTGTAGTTGGTCATTTGCATTTGGGGTACATATGGGTAATTTGGGAACGTCATTGACTGGTAAATTTAAAAAGTGGTCATTTATTTTATCGGGGTCGTTTAGAAATTCAGGTATTGGGTTTTTTTGCGCAATGCCAGTTTGCACTGTATTTTTTATGTTCTTCCATAGCACAGTCGAATTGTTGATGTTCTTATTTATGCAATGGTTGAAGTATGCGATTTGTTCACGATGTATTGTAGCTGTTACAAAATTTTTAACTGTCGATAATAAGCCTTTGATCTGTCTGCTTTGTCCCTCTGAGCTTTATTTGGAATGGTATGATTGATAATAATATTTGTAGGTAGGTTTTACTTTCCTTTCCTTAACACGTCATTATTTTGCTCTATATGTATATAATGGAGATAAAAAAAAACGGCGAAACTGTTATCCACGTGCTTTAGAACCCATGTTTATTTCTGCTCTTAAACGGTTGCTAAACTTTGATTATAAATGAGAAGGAGGAGGTGCTTTTTGGTTCCAACACTATATACTAATATAATAATATAATAAATAATATAAACCTTCATAATAGATAATAAGTGTGTTTGCATATTTTGCATGTGCCTGCATTTTGTATGCTTCTGCTGGATACCCATTAGACACTTCTGTACCACAGTGAAAAAACTTTTTATCTGTACTACAACTAATACTCACGCGTCTCCAACATACAGTCCAGGGTAAACTTCGTTCAAGTCGGGCGCAGGGCCATAGGTGACGCCAGGGAAGGGCCGCGAACGGAATGACGACAGCGAGCTCAGCACCGAAGAAGGCGACCCGAAACTCTGCGCACGAGACTCATGTGATACATGGCTACTAAGCCACTGACCCATAGTTAGTAAACACACATTGCATTCGCCAGCAACCACACGTGTGTTAGTATTGAACCATACAAATATCAAAACACAAATGATATGTACATGATGTGAAAAGTTTATTAAATGCAGAACCACAGAGAAATTCATAATGGTGAATGCATTTTAATTTTGTTCTATGATTTTAAAATCAGCAAAAAATGTGTCTTTGACTATACCATTATCTGACTTTGAATTGCCATTTAAAACACTTTATGTTACTAGGCATAGCAAGTTATTGGTTTTGACTATGATGTCAAAATTATTTAAATATAATTGTCCAGGGACAAAATAAGTAAAAGACACATTTACTAACATGTAAAGACCCTGTATTAAACTTGTATTCCCAATAAAGCTATCCTACTATTGCATTGGACTTCACAAGAATAATGAAAAATGTAAACTCTACAATTGATAAAATTATTTAAGTACCAGTAGCTAAAAATACTTTAATATTAGTCAAATGGGAAGTAGAACACTTCTGTTTATAGATTTACTTATTTATAATAACATTTATAAAGTTAATAAGTTCCACAAACATTATGCAAGTTAGATAAATTAACTATTCACATGAGTCATGTAGGAGGATTGGAAGTTGGAAAAGTCTTGACAGCAGAAGAAAGTTAAAATGAAATATAACATAAAAAAAAATAAGTATTATATCTTAACTGCTTCTTATCTCAGTTATTTGATATATAATGGAGACACACAAATTAATGATTATAGTCAAGAAAAGGAGTGAGGAGAGACAAAGGTTTTTATAAATTAGTACATTCAACATCTTAGACTTCATCACCAATTACCATCAGGTGAGATTATTATCATGCTTAAACATATTGTATGTAAAAAAAAGTATTGCAGAAACAGAAAAAGCAACTTTGTTTTGTACAACAAAACTCTGTAAGCAAATAAAATATGCTCAATGAAGGATATCAAATTATGTTATATTATGCCTATAATAATAATTGTGAAAACCACTAACCAAATGATTTAAATGCAAGCCTGTATATATGAATTAATTATAAGTGTTATCTTAGGTTAAGTTGTCAGTTGTGTTAACACAAACATACTCCGGCACGCTTATTGCTCTATAAAAGGATATTCCATACAACAACACTAAAGTTTTTTCAATATGATTCCAATGAATGTTAACATAATTTTATTCAAATCTTTTATAATCTGTAGAAACATTCACTGAAATTATATAGAAAATTCTATAAAACACTATGCTGTGCAGATATTTCAAGAGCACTTAAATATAGCATAGTGATAAATACCATTAATGTCCGTAAGTATGATCCTACTCGTTGTTCATTAGCTGCACAGTATGAATGAGATCTTGGAAATAGCGAGTACTGTCAAAGACATAACAGTTTTTTAAATTGACAATAAGCAGGGTTCATGTGTGTAACAATGAATTTAATAATGAATACTATTCCAGTAATTAAGTATCTTTGATTAATATGTACAAATCAATAAAATCATGACTTATTTTAAAGCTGGTTATGAATGCAAAAAATACTCCTATTTAATAATTAGATAAATAAAAAATCCCTTGTATTCCATATTCCTTATAACTTTTGTTTTATTCTCTCTGTGCATAAATAGTTAAATAAATAAAAATAATTCAATTATTTTTAATAATTGCTTTACAAATGTATGAGTCACAAGATATAATAAATATTGTTCTTATTTCAGTACAAGACACCTGAAGAGACTTAATTTATACTAAAATAACCATTGATAGGTATTTAATTTCAATATTACCCAATAATGAGTCATGTAATGAAACGCCTACGTAAAATGAATGACGTCTCAGAAAAATGATACCCCTCCTGCCCTCCTATTATTGGGTTACGGAATCGACCTTGAATGTATAACTATTATAGTGAGAAAATAGGTCTTGGTAAGCCTGTTCTATTTTTGTTCATAGTGACATTGACAATAGAAATGTTTGAAGAAATAAGTATATATTATGGTTGACATATTATTACTTACAGTATCTCTGTAACTCATTTTTGAATTCTCCTACTTTCGTTTTCACAAAATCTTGATTTTTTATTATTGATCGTTGATCTGATACAATTGAAGGTCGCGTCGCCAAGAATTAACTACTTAACGAATGGTACCGAAAAATATCCGAGTATAAGACTTTAAAATTTATTATCGTTACGCAGCAAGCGTAGTATTTGTAAAAGAAGACGAACGACGACACGATTTCTCACTCAGTTTTCACAAACGAAATGAAAAACATACGACTTGAAGACGATTAACTGACAGTGACATATAAATTATAAATATTTAGATATCAATGACATTGATATATGTCACAATCACGTCTACTAACATAGATTAATAAGGAATGACTACTAATAGAGCTAGGCCACAGAGTGTAATTTTAGTCAGGTGAGTTCAAAAACAGAAACGAATTCTTTTGAAAAGACACGAATTGTTTAAATTTTCAGTAATTTGTTTCATATTAACATGTTAATAAGTTTTTATTCGTTTAATTTTGGGCAATTTTGATAACAATAAATAAGGATTAATTATTTTATCATGTACGTCTTAAGATGCCTTTTATATGAAAAGAAGATTTTTTTTATTATTGATAACACTTTAGTATAATTAAAAACAACAAAATTAAAAAAGAGTGTGTAAAGGGAGAAGTTAGCTCTCCGCGAGAAAGCGTCTATCGGCCTTTTACAGTAACTGCGTTAGACGACTTTGACAATTATCTTTTTTGCTGTTCAATTTAAACTTAGATATAAGTATTTATATTTATTTTGAATATAATTTAGTTTAAATCATTATTATTCTTATTTTAATAAATACGTTGTTTTATCTATTTTTCTTTCATTTTTATCACAATCCCACATAATGACAAAACTAAATACACTATCGATAACGCTTATCGACAACAATAATGCGCATCACTGTGCCCGCCCTTAAGGCCCGTGAGTGGGAGAGAGAGCAAAATACTCGTTTCATCGGTCCGACGTTTTATGACGCAAACTGCACGGAGAAAAACATTATACTATAAAGCACATCAATAGGTACCAAACATAAAAAAAGAGAATTGATTGACACAAAGAGGTGAAAAAGGGTTACAAATTGCCATTGTTATACTATTGTATTAGAACAGGAAAGCCAACTTCCAACTGTCCTTCGATTAAAAAGAGAAAGAAGATTGCAATACCTTCCCTATCGCTGATGTGCAATTAGCGAGAAAAGTAAGCATAATAGAACGTGTGTAATTTTTTTAATTGTTTTGATTTTATTATTTGAAAAACAAGCTGTTCTTTAATACGCTTGCGTTAGTAGAGAGAAACAGATAGGGTACCACAATCTTATTTCTCTTTCTAACCGTCGGACGTTTCCGCTTACAGGCAGCGTGTGTCTCCCCTACTCAACGTATAATACCTTTATGATAGTATATGTTGTTCCTCATATGACAGACTGACATGAAAAGGAAAGTTATATGTGAATTATATGAAGTAGCAGCATTGAGAAAGACAGAGAGAAACATACATTTATAGTATCTGTGCAATTGGAAAATATTGGCAAAGTAAAGATGTCAAATGGGTTAATAAATCAATGCGCATTCTGGAGAAAAAAATTGTCAGCACAAAATGGTCTAAAACTTTCAAAGCAAAAAACTCCGGTTACCACAATGAAATTAAGGGATGAAATATAAAAACCTTGATTTCAAGTTATGCCAATTCTAAGCAAGTCAAAATATTCATTCACAGCGAATTACTACGTAACTTGTAAGTCACAGTTAAAGTAAAAACATTCAAATAAACAAAGTACATTAAGAGTACATTATAGATAATGTTTTTAAAGCACGGTCATCAAGTGTTGCGGCTACTTCCATAACGTAGCTATTTGATCGCAATTATTTGATTTGATCACAGAAATAGGATGGAGTTCTATGAAAAAGTTGATTAATATTAATATACCTCCTCCGAAAATAATAAATGACGTGTGCATTTAATGTCACGACAAGAATTGTTAAAAATACCTGATAAATATTTTCTCTAGAATGAAACAATTCATCAAGATGAATCTATTGAATTTTTCCTATAGAGTGGCAATGAAATAAAAAGTGATGTATCAGGTTCCGGTTCGGACAGTTCAGGCATTGATGGCAACTCTAGAAAGTGTTGAACTTCTTACTTAATGTGATCATAATGACCACGATTATTGTAAGAAAATATTTGTATTTTATATTTTACACCTTGTGTACAATTATTTAAATTTTTTGATTTTCCAGACTTCATTGCTCTAATCACGTTAAGTTATTTAACGATCTTTTTATTAAGAAATCATTCTTGTGTTATATGATGAAAAAATATTAACATTCATAATATTATTTTTCTCAATGCCAAAAAAATATCAAATTACGATTTTGGAATTTTTGAAGTGAAAACTTCTATAGGCGCGTTAGGCGATTTTTAGTAGAGGAAAATTTGATGAGTTCGCATCAGCAGCAGCAGCATGTAGCTTGGAGTGTCGGTAGATATGAAAATCAGATTAATGTTAAGTATTAATTAAAAAATTATGAATTTTAAATTTTTTATATCACTGAGTTTAAAAATTAAAAGTATAATTTTAAGTTTTCATTCTTTCGGCAGTCCTCATGACTGCCTTCGATTTAACTTTCGATTCTTAGCTAGATTTTTCATAATCTAGCAACGCGAAAATTTATAGTGACATTTCCCATACGCACAGATAAGTTTGTCAGTTTGTAGTTAGATTGTTTTATCCATTTATTTTTTTGTAACTTGTCTATTTGTCTATGGTGATTGTGGGCTTTGCTTTGCTTCATAAATTTGAAGCAGGTAATAAAATAATTATTACGTGGTTTTAAGTAATAGTTTTTGCACTTGCACTACTTTAGTAAATAATGATATACTAAATTGTTCTGTTGTTTCCTTTCGGAGAAGTTATTCGGATAAAATGGATGAAAAGGAAGAATTGCATTTAACCTCTCAAGAGTTGCAAGTTTTATCAGAGCTTGACAGGTAAATAGAAGCAAGTGCATTGTTATTGTATTTTTCCAATTCAAAGTGTTGATGTGTTTGTTAATAATTTTTTTATTATTCCCTAATATTGATCCAGTCTTATTGTTTTGTTTACTGAGCATTAAATAAAATGTTCAAGAGCAAGGTGTAATTTTGATTAAGTTATAATTTAGTCTGATTAAGGTGCTTATAACATGTATCTAGAGTTTTTATTAAAATTTTGCATACAAAATAAAAATGTATTTAAATCAAAATTAATTTTCTTTGATTCAAATGTTTATCTGTTTGTTATCACCCATATCTTTATAAAGTTGAAAGTTTTTCCTTTGTTGCTCTAGCATGTCTGTGGAATATGCTTGGTCCTACAATCTTTACAAATAAGAATTCTCAGTAGTTCTTGTTAAAAGAACCAATCTAGAACACCTCCAACAGAACTGTAGTTTGGTACTGATTGCTAGATGTAAAAAATATATAATAAGATGAATAATATAAAATTATGTCACCTTAACTAATACTGGCATTAGTTGGGTTGTTGATAAATCTTTACTGATATACTTCATATTATGTAAAGAGAAAAAATTGTTTGACTTTAGTACAACATCAAGTCCATATTTGGTGAAACAGTTTATTATATACATTAGGGATGTTATGAAGCTCTGTAACCGTAACATTACCTATCGGATATCTGAAATAAAAATATATTTGAAATTGTAACCGAATCCGTTGAAAAAGTTTCGGATAGGGGCAGAGTCTAAATGAAACACATTATGCCAGGTTTTCATCGGGCGAGCTGATCTCTTTCATTTTTAGACAGTTTATATTATTTCATTTTTAAGGCTCTTGTTTTATTCTGTTATTTTAATATCACATAATACGTATAAATATAGTCTACTCTTTAAATACATTATATTATTTTCCCAAGTTCTATATCATCTAATGTCCATAACCAAAATTATCTGAAATAATTGGATAATCTGAAATAATTTCATATCCATAATCGAAACCGGTAGAATATTATTCATATATTGATATCCTTATCCAGATCTGAAATGACATCCATAATATACATATAACTGTAGACATTTTAGAATCCCTTTGTAATATTATGATTTAATTATTTTTTTGTCACATCCTACTTTTTTTTATTTCCTCTCCATGATTCCCTAGCAGTATGTTATTTGTTTATGTAAAGACAAAAATATGATCATAAATGTTTATAATAAAAGATATGTTTTTTTATTATGGCATAAAAATTAAATACCGATTTTATTATTTGAGATTGAGAAAAGTAACTTGCTTGTACTTGCTAACATAACATGCAGTGTCAGCTCATACTTTATAAATATGAATGGGTTAAACATTAGATACTAAACTTAGACAACATCAGATATTTATTTTTGAGGTTCAAAGCAGGGTATCCTCATTAGGGGAAGTTGGTTCAAAGAAATCTTTATCAATGTTTTGTTGTATGATTGTTGAACTTGACTAGTAAACAATCTATCCCATGCTATCATAGCTATGATTGATTATATTAATTAATGGAATATATCCTGTGAATATGACCTCAGTCTATAATGACATTAATTAGGTACACAAATGTCAACTAATGCATGAACATGAACATAAAGATTTGTATTTTTTACTGTTCTGCTTTAATTTTTAATTAGCCTAATTTTTCAATAGATTTTATAATGTTTATTATATGTTGCATAATTTCTCAATTGAGTGTTTTGTTATTTTTCAGTCGACAGTTTGGCTTTCTAAAACTACGTGGCACAGAACATGGCAGGACTCGTGCACTGGTGCTCAAGGCTGTCAAGTATTTGGAAGGGATGTTGGTGCAAGTCAAGGTAATATGAAAATCTTAGGTATCAAAGGAAACTGTACAATAAGTTATTTAGCATTGTTTTCTTAGCCATTTTTATCACTGTAGCAATATTAAATTTGATTCTTCATTTAAAAAAACGCAAAAAATTTGACAACCTCATAATAGTTTAGATTACTATCGTACTTTCGTATTATACTGTTTGGACTTATAATTAAGCTGATTGGGCTTAAGCTGTACTAAAAAGGTAATATTATTCTACCACTGCTAGTACTTCCCCCCTATGTATATATCATCATACATTGTGCCTTTGGATGGTTGCAAAGTAGATAAATAAAAATTTAATAACATTTCATTTCACAAAGTATTTTATTGACTTGGCTTGTCTGGCTTTATTATGAATAAAGAGGCCAAAATATCATAATCATATCATCTATTATAACAATATCAGATGAAAACCACTAAAGAGATTATGTTGAAACTTGGCATATTTATGACTTATATTGGGTCTAGGGTCTACTACTCTACTCTGTATTGTTGGAAGTTGGTTTATGAAATTGTGAATAATATTTTAGGTGTTTGTTTGTTGTTATTGCAGTAAACATGAATTGGCTGATAAAAAAAAATGAGATTTTAAGTTGGTATGATTGTATAAAATAATTGTTTTTAAAAACTAAGAATAGTTATGTAATTTTGTGTTTATATTATATGTATCTATGTTGATGTACAGGAAGAAGAAAGGGCTTGTTCTCCAGGAGCTAGAAGAGACATATGTATTGATCCAAAAACCTACTGTAAACTGGGACATTTTCATCTTCTCCTTGAAGATTACGCTAAAGGTAATTATTTTATAAACCGCTATCATATCCATAAACTCTGTGAGTATAATATTTCTGTAAATATAAATAGTAATATTGTAGAATGGTAATGCAAATGATGTTAGTTTGTTAGAGCAAGATATTTGGGCGAGATGACGAACCTGTTAAATGATAATAACGGTTCAGCATAAGTTATAACTAATATGGATGGCGAACTTTTCTGCGATTTGTGTTTAATATACATGTATGAGTAATTACTCGAACATTACCTGTATATAAAAAATCGAGGGCACTTGCGATGCGACAGAGGTGCAATATTTTAGACCTTACGAAAATGTTTTGCGATATTACATTGTCAAATAAGTATCATTAGCGGTATATTGGGATCATTAGTCTAAGTGCTATTTTAAAATGAGTATTTCAGTAGTTACTGAGTAACTAAGGTTTTATATTGGAGAGGTGCATGCATAATGCACATAATTTTCTGGAATTCTCTGATTGACTCCCTAGCTTGTTTATAAGTCTTTTACTTCTTCTAATTAGTGATAACGCGAGTTTATGGTCGCAGTGACAACTGAATTTTGATTTGTCCTACCTTACTTAATGTTTGCAAAAATGTCACACAGAAAAGATTGTGATTAGAATGTTAAACTGACAGCTACATCAATAAGACGTTTTGAAAATTTATGAGGGTTTAAGCTATTTCACAATATTACCAGTGTGTAAGATTTTATAGTGGTCCTTCGAAAGAATTTCTAAGTAGAACGTATTTCCTTCGAAATTGTTTCGAAACGCTGTTAGGACATGAAGGTACTCGAACTACAGTACGTATAGCAAGCGATAAATGAATTAGAAATCTGCTAATCGGGCTGACATAAGTGACAAATCGATTACTTTCTTGTATGTCCAATCCATACATTTTGACGTTTTCGTATTTCGCCATCACATGATGTCTTTTACTACACACGATTTGCCCGGTTGACCTGTCAAAAATGATAAATCTAAATAACTAATAGTAAAAATAAATTGTCATTGTTATTATGGTAATATTTATTTTCTTGCAGCGATGTCAGCATACCAAAAGTTTTATGCACTGGAACAGGACAACTGGAAGGATCCTCTATTCCTGTATGGGCTCGGCTTGTGCTATTATCACTACAATGCGTTTGACTGGTGAGTGCAGTTTTTATACTGACCCATTAATGGATTGTTGTAGAGCACTGGTCTCTACTTAAATGAGCCTAGACTGTACTACGCTTTTGTCTCGTTACGTAAATGACCCTGAAGTGTACTCTACTAACCTTTTGTAATGCGGATTGTTGCAGCGATAGGTTACGACCGTCCCGTGCTTTTGAAAGTTTTTACGCCACCCAAAGACCTCTGATATATTTTAATAGTTACCTATTGCAAACCAAGAAAATATGAATGGCTTCATTGAAACAAGAAAGTGCTCAAGAAATTTAAGCATTAGTATTCTTTTACCCAGCCACCTTTCACGCCTGAGGTTCATCGTTCAGCAATTGTCACCTTATGTTAACATATGCCGTCGAATCTTCGGTAATTGCCGGTAATTGTGCATAACCTGTCACTTTTTTAAACTGCTTCCTTTATATTCAAGGCTTATTAATCGATTGCATAACATAGGTGTTTTTTCAAATACTATTGAAGGCTATTGTTTCTTAGTCGGATATTGCCTGATTCAAATCAGCATTGGCAAACTATCCAACGATAGTGTTTTCCAACTGGCCTGGAATTTCAAGATGGCGTATTGTCTTATGTTTTTTACAACGTACATTATTTACAACTTAACTTTATTTATCATCTATGCTGATTACAAAGTTAGAATTGAACCGCCTCTGAATATTTTTTCTTGAGAAATGTTTAGTACTGCTGTACATTTCTGTGGCTTAAAATTGAGCTAATGGCAAATTATAACTGCCAGTTCCATTGAACAAGGATAACCAAAGCCCTGCTTCTCACTGAAATAAACACAAAATAGTTTGTCGCAAAAATCATCCAGAGGATGATGATGGTTCTTTACTATCCCACAGAATGTCAGTTACACCATTATCGGTAACTTTTTTATGTAAATAGCCGACAAACGGGTAGACGACATTAGTAACACTTAGGGCATCACTGATGCGTTGTCCATCTAGAAATAAAAAGAAACAAAGAAATTACTGGCTCTTAAGCCAAATTCCACACTAATTTGTGTTATGTTGAATTTACTGTTAGCAGCTTTGCAAACATCTCTAATACAAAATCTGTATGTAGAACTTATATTTGGCTGCCGAAAAGTCCACTAATACTATACCACGTTCAAGTGTTTGTCAATTAGTTTTGCGTGAGTGTTGATACTACTCAGATTGACATAATTTAATTTTCCGTAACGATCACTCGTTGGGAATGAACGCCGAAGCCAAATTTACCGTTCAGAAGAAACGTGCGCATACAAATGATTGTTCAACAAGTAAATATTTGTGTTGGCTACAAAAGAGACCTTTGAGCTATTTGTAATCGTTGATATTTGAGTTGTATGGGTTTTGAGGCAACACTTTCATCTCGTGTTATCGTAATAAACTGGGTATCAGTTAATGTGGAGCAATATTATATGCCGGATGAAACTCCTAAGTAAGTGACGTGTTCTGGTGGTCACCTGAACGGTCTCTCATAACTAGTTCTTGTGTGTACTGTGGCATTATATGCATCCATTGAGGAGTGGTTCGAATAGCGTGGCGAAGGTAATCTTATCATTGCATCAAGCACAAAACGAGCGGGCAGTGCGTCAATTACATAACCGAAGCGGTGTCTGGAAATTTTCATATTTCGAATGAACCTCATGGAATCCTGGAATACTTTACGGTTTTGCACTGGAAAAATCTATTGACAATTTAGCGACTGACATGCGATTACTTAGGGCATGGTCTATTTTATGTCATAGTTTTTTGTGAATAAATTTGTTTGCTTTGTATAGTTAATGGCTATGATTCAATAAATTATATTGGTGTCGGTGAAGTAACGTGATTCAATTTACTTTTCAAATAATTAATTATAATGTGTTTTTTGGGTATTTAACTTAAATTTTACCTTACACAGTGTGTTCTGAAACATTAAGAAACATATACTCGCTTAGAACTCAATTTTTTCACTTTTTCTTTTAAATATTATTTTTCATCATCTGTATACTGTAATTTCCTGTGTATTTGTTAAATAAAAATATTAGTTTGTTTAGGATGCATTGACCTCGACCTTTGTAATTGATCATAACTCGGATCACCATCAAAGTTGAAATATATAAATATTTATTCATTGAAAAGCTATTGTCTTCGTTGTAACTCTCCACTAGATGGCGCTGCTGTATATCATGTTCAATACCGCTCAACCAATTGCAATTAAAATTTGATGTAGTTCGTCACAAGTTGGCGATATTGGTACATGGAGAAATTCTTTTCTTCCTTCTTTATAATTGTTAAATTGGTTTAAAAAAAAAAGAAGGAAAATCTTTATTTATTTTATTTAGAACGCCATACTATCTTTTCCTATTATACAAGCAAATCTTCACGTTACCATAGCGTTGCAATAACAAACTTACGCAGACATATTACAGATTATAAATTTACCTAATTACAACACGCCTCCTTAAATTTATAATCATTATCTTTAACATAAACAATATTTCAAACAAATCTAAGATAAGTATACTAAATATATAATCTGTTTTTCAAAAACTTTGTCTTATCTACACTTTTAGTCAACATGTTTGCTAAGTTAAATTTTGTATCAATTTTTACAATATCAGTTATTCCCTTATCATAATTTTCGTTTATATAATGATACTGCACTTGAATGTGTTTTGAATTTTGTGTAAAGTTACTGAATTTAGAAATCGCAATTGCTCCTGAACTATCTTCATACAATTTTATTTGTTCACAAAATTTTACATCAAATGATTCACTTATTAAGTTACTAATAAAAAGTACTTGTGTGACTGCCTCTGGCATAGCAATATATTCTGAAAAAAATATATTGCTGTCTAAGCTCGTCAACAACGAGCTCGTTGGCACCGTGTAAAGCTCTTCTATGATGGTACTTCACAAGAAGTTTAGTAATGTTATGTCGACCATCAAGTATGATCGGTCTACTGACGGGCAAGTCGGCTCCAGAGTTGTCTAATCTTCCCCTGACTGGGAGAAGTCCTTTTCCGTCCAATTAAGGAGTCATTGTAATCAATTTACTATGCCGGTTTAATGTTTTACTTTGTTTTAAACTCGATATGTCGTCACTAAAAGTATCGTGCTGACATTTGCTTAATAATAATGTTTCAGCATCGTTTATTAGACTGACATAGAATTGAATATTTTAACGTTGGAATTTCTTAACAGCAAAAAGTACTCGTGTTGTAGTGTAAAATAAGTGCAACCAAGAAGAAAAGTTATTTTCATCGGGCAAGGATCACTCCATTACTTTAGTTGTTATCAGATGAATGGATCGTAACTCGCAAGTCATTTCATTGGTTGTCTTAATATTTTTTATATCACCCGGCCAGTTCGGGGTCCCGTAAGTACCGAGGACCTTGGAACCAAACATAATCATACTGCAGCGGAGGGGAGTCAGTCTTCGTAGCTACATTGGCCACATTCAGCTTCGAGGGTACATAGCGCCACTCGGGTACAGATGTAAGTTCGTCAATTTCCCCCAACTTGTGGGCTAAGTACGGTTTGTATGTAGGTGGATCGCTGCGTATCCACTGTAAGGCTGTACTCGAATCCGTCCAGAAATATCTTTTGACGGGTTTGATATCTTTATGTTCCTATTAAAGAAATTTATCCAGTCGTGGGGCTATTAACGCACCCTGCAACTCTAATCTCGGTATAGATATCGGTCGTAAGGGAGTAACACGACTTTTACTGGCAGCTAAACACACTAATACCTACCCGTCAAGTCTCGTGAAACGCCAGTAAATAACTGCTGCGAAAGCTTTAATAGATGCGTAACAATACGCATGTAATTGTACCGCACCATAACCGTAAGTTGCAGCATCCGGAATCGAAATCGGCTTGGTGTAACATGAAGTGCACGCGGCAGCATTCATGTAGCAGCGTGGTATGCGTAGTGTCTTTAACCGTTTCAATTCACGGAGCCACTGCATCCATGAACTGAGTTCGTTAGAATGGATACGAAAGTTCCAATCTCCACCGCTTCTGTGAACATTTAGAAATAAAATTTTACTTTTTATTGTAAATGGAGTAAGAAATCCGTCCATGTCATATACAGACATAATTATACTATGCCTGTGTGCCGTTCAACATTTCAGGTGCGATACGTGTAGACATATTTTAAAACCGAACATATAGTCTTTGACGTGCCAAATTAAACCGAGAGTGTGTTCACTCATGTTCGAATCTCCATGTTTGAATCGGATGGCAGTCGCTGACAGTGCATCGGGTGATATGTTGCTTACAACACATCTTTTATTACTCGCCCAGCTGCGAATTTCAAAGCCACCTTTTTTATGAATTTCATTTATTTTCTGAAATAATTTTGTAGCATCTGCAGTACTTGTAGTAGAGTACAAGCAATCGTCCATGTAATGGCTATTAATTATTAAATTTGTAGATTCGGGATATACTATTCGATTGTATTGTATTGTATTGTAGATTCGGTCTTCATATATTAGTGCATTTTTATTTTTAACATATAGAGCAATAAATGGTGAACAAGTCGTTCGGAATATCAAGCTCGTCATTGCACACACCTTTACCGGAGCATCAGCTGTTTCCTGCCAGAAGAAACGGAGAACGTGTTGGTCTTCCGTGCATATTTTTATACGTAAAAACATATCATGAATGTCACCTATAAATGCAACTTCATGTTCACGGAACCTTAACATGATACCTTGTAAAGAATTATAAGTCAGGTCCAGTAAGTAAATAATCATTTAAGCATTTACCTTGAACCTTCGCCGCAGCGTCATACACCACTCGGAACTTGCCCGGTTTGATTGGGTTCTGCACACCACAGTGTGGTATGTATCACATGCAACCCTTTGAGAATTCGGATGATTGAATTTCACGTGTATAACCCGGATTAAAAAGCTTATTGATTTCAAAACTATATCTTGTTGCATATTAAGGATCTCGTGCAAATTTCTTAAGCAGCATTTGATTTCTGGAAAAGGCATTAAAATAAATGTCCGGCATTGTAAAATAATCTATTTTAAACGGCAAACCAACTTCCCATTGATTTCCTAGATAACGTGAAGTTTCCTCTAGAGATCGTATAGCTCGTAATTGTGCTGTGTTCTCACAACTTAAATTAGATATTCAAATTAATTTTTTACTAACCTATTCAGATTGTATATCTGCGTACCATACTCTTCATATGAGTGAGTGACATTGAATACATGTTTATTACTTACGTGCGTGTGGGAGTGAGTGCATCCACAGCATCCGTGTATCGACCAATCTAGTCTGCATCTCGACGCGTAAGGTGCATTTTTAACGCTGTGGACCATCTCAAGCGGTGCGATCAGGAAATATTTATCTTGACCTATCAACAGACATGGCGCTACTCGCTCCACACAGATTTTATTTTGAACATCGCCCAAATGTTCACATTTCTTACTATTAATAACAGAAAGATTTTGTACAGGTAAATTAAAGTTAACTACTTTTCTACACTTAAAGTCATAAAATTCATTTTTATTCGCAATACATATTTCCGCGTCCACTGTAGGTGCATCTGAATAATGCACTTCTACGCCGAATGCATCTACAAATTTAATTGCGTTTGATTGTGAACACTGAAGTCCAATGTCGTCGTCCAGTTCGGCATCGATAATTGACACTGATGAGGCGTCGTCTAGAAGCGCGTAAGTTTGCACGCTACCTTTGCGTCCACGTAGAAATACTTTGACAATTTTAAGTATCACGCCGTTAGCGTTTACTTTTACGTTAACATTATTGGACGGTAATTGTTCCTCGTTGGCTGCATCATGAGCCAATGTTGCAGTGGGGCTCGGAGTGTCAGTGTTAATGACAAGAGGTGTCGCTCGCGGCGGCGGCGGCGGCGGTGGTCGATTTCAGTGCAACAGGCGGCAGTGTGCGAGCCCACAGTTGTCCACGTCACAGGCAGGCGCAGGGCAGCTAGAGCCACGTTCGTGTCGATTTAACAAACAACCATGACATAATCTCTTGTTACTTCACGAAATTCCACTTGTCTTTGCGTAATGCACGCTCAAATAATCTACAATCATTACGTAGATGCGCTGCTTTTAAACAATGCTTACATTTGACAATCTCTACAGATGTGCTCGTATTAAATACATGGCGATTGATATTGTGCGTATCGTAGTTTTCGTTCAATCGTCTCCCCTTTACTTCGGTTGTAAGTTTATTTTGTTCCCGCGGTAGACAAGTGCCGTCGACTGACAACTACTGTGCCTCCCTCTTTAGAAAACTAGCTAGTAATTCTAATTTAGGTGTACCGTCTAAGGTATGTTGATATGCGTAATCTGTCC
Source organism: Megathymus violae (assembly GCA_003671415.1). Taxonomy (NCBI): domain Eukaryota; kingdom Metazoa; phylum Arthropoda; class Insecta; order Lepidoptera; family Hesperiidae; genus Megathymus; species Megathymus violae. Next base: position 1,390,947 of record PDGT01000063.1, on the reverse strand, counting down.
ACTTAGTAGTGTACTAGGTAGCTTAGAAATCACAGAGGAGGCCAATTCGGGACTATGTTATTAGTCGATCTGATTGAGTGCGTGTATAGTTGCCACACAATTGTTGATTTTCATCGAAAAGTTAATAATATCGTTTTGGTAATTAGTAGGTAATGGAGACATCTTCCTTAACTGATTGGTGAGATTATGTATGATGAACTCCGAACGTCCAAAACGCAATTCTAAAGCTTGGAGTACAGTCGCAGGAGGCATATTGACGATCAGCAGGTCGGCCACGGCTTCCTTGGCCTCGCCACGCAGTGCCCTGCATAATTTCCACATATTCTCAGCATTACTGTAGTTATATATTTGGGAGGACTCCTCATATGAATTTTTAAAGTGAAGCCATTCGATGCAATCGCAACTGAACACTGGTAGCACCCTAGATGTAGCTAGGCGGGTAAGTAAACGACCTTCACGATCTGAAGATGACTGGTTGGTGGACCATGTCTTTCAGAGTACGTACTAAATGTTGAATGTTGGCTTCTAGGTTTCCGGTCCCTTGTGTAGAAATCTGATGTATTGGAGTTGTAATAGGCATCGAGTGCTCAGAATTCTGATGTTGTATGCTTTCTTCCACCCTCTTATCAGTACTATGTAAATGAGCATCTTGTTTTGGTTCCGGTATATATTTGTTTTCACTGTGACAGTCATTTACTGTGTCACGTTCAGCTGGTACGGCAGCAAGCTTGACTTCTAATTATAGTATCGCCGCTTTAGCTTCGACTAGTTCCACCTTCCATTTCAACCTGCTTACGTTGAGTGACGGATGATGTGCTGAAGATATCGAAGGTGGTTTAGATAGTGTTAAGGACTTGACGATGGATGTGATTTTGTTAGGTTTTGACGACATGAACGGAGGTAACGACTTCATTGAATAATAAGATGATGCATCTTTCGGACCGTCATTATTCTTGTCGCCGAGATGCCCTGACGGTTTATAACTACTAATGCCGGAGCAATCTTTAGTGCCAGTTGTCCCAGGAATCGCATATTCCTACTCACGGCTTGGCGTTGACTTCGAGTAAATATTTTTCGCGGTGGCGTATTAAACATTTTGTTACGCCAATTCTAGAGCCGGCTCGAAGACCAGTTTTATTGTAGTGCAGACACGAAAATATTTTAAATGAAATCAAAATAATGCCGTGTAGTTGGAAAACTGTCCTTTACTTTTATCTGATTGTTATATGAATAAAAAATTCGCATGTCTTCTAAATTTAAAGGTACTGTTTCTTAATACGTTTAAAAGAAAATAAGGTTCACAGCAAAATTTGATAAAAAATAAAAGATTTATAGGTATCGGCTACACATGTTAGTTGCTGACTCGTAGCATTCTTTGTATTCCAATAAAGTTACCAACCTTAATTTTCAGTTTGAATAGTTTGCACCATCCAAAAAGAAAACATTGTCTTCTATCCTTGCTTGTTTTGCCATTTTGTTTAATATATGTATTTTCATGAAAAAAAAATTTCCGTTTTACATTAAAGATCTATGCGATCTGTACCTCAATCGTATCTTGATATTTTACTTCTCGCTCTGCGTTTTAATTTTTAACCCTCTTAATTTTTATTAATTAACCACACTCTCCTACCATGTTAAAATGGTTTATTAAAAGATACAAGGAAAATTTTTTATTATTTTATTTAGAACACCATACTATCTTTTCCTATTATACAAGGAAATCTTCACGTTGTCATAGCGATGCAATAACAATCTTACGCAGACAGATAACAGATTATAAATTTACCTAATTACAACAATAGAATAAAATTTTGTTTATATGCGGTTTTTTATGTTAAAATACAAATTAATCTATAATTTCATTACATACATGTAAATTAATACGCATAGGTAAGATAATTTCTAATGGATTTTGCTAATAATAAACAAACATTGAATCGTTTATTTGTTGCACACGTTCCATGCGTCCTATCTGTGGTATTCCGCCAGAGAACGTTTCTTGGAAGTCTGTGGGCTCCTACGAAACTGTAACGGCAAGGAAAGATGAAGATATTGCGAGATCAGGAATGGGTGATCCCCTTCTGTTCTATTTCAGAACTAGTAAACGTAGTGTCGTCTTTTAAGTCAATCAAAGCTTTCATCATACAAACTTTTAACTGCAACACCCTTATGATTTCGCACCATCAATAATTATACATGCGATGTCGTCTTCTATCGAAAGCTCAAATTGTAAGTGTTTTTTTTTTCTAAAATTGTAACAGTTTTCGATGTTCTTCTGCCTCTTATTCCTGACAATTCCAAGCTTCGGAAAGGTGAATTCAAGCGTTCGAGAATAAATATTAATGTTCACGTAACGTCTATTATTTGTGGAATTCAACTTATCAAGTGCGACTGAAAGTTTATACCTTTTGCTTTGATTGCATAAATTTATTTTTGTAAGTTACTTTTTAGCTGGTGAAATTTATTCTAAACAATAGTTTAATTACATCAAGCGATTGAGGCTAATCACAGTTACTCTTCTTAAATATATATCTCACTGTTCAAAGGGAGAAAATACTCTAAAGGGCATCCCATTTAAAGCAACTATCGTTGATACGACAATTTGTACGTCATCAACGTTAACTTACAAAATCTTCTTGCTTTTCATCTTTTTTGTCCCAAATTTTAGAAAACTTAATGTGAAAACAGTATCAATTTATATATATATATAAATTAATAATATTTGAAAACAGTATCAATTTAAAGAAAATATTGTTGAAAATAATATATCTTGCGAGATTTTAATTCATAAAAATAAAATTGTGTAAAATAATAAAACAAATTACTATTTGTTTTATTCGTATTATCCAGGAGATATCGGGATAATCTTTTCTTACTTTAATTCCGGCGCTGATCGATTCAGTTTCCCGAAACAATGCAAGGTAAGATTAATAGTTATCTATGACAGTGTCCACCACATGATGTAGTTCAACTACGTATATATTTATTAAAATATGAATATTCTATATGTTTGTTAACAGGTAAACAAATGGGAAAAAAAATATTTCAGCCTGTAGTGTTAACATAAGCGTCCTGTAGTATTTCTGTACATAATAGATGATTTATAGTGGAGAAAGAGCGCGGGTGGTTACCGAGCAGGTTGAAAATATTTTTGAAGGAATATTAGGTACCAAATGTATGATAGGCAGGGATACATAGTGATGTACGTTGAAGAGAATTTCAGTGAACGAAATGATGAAGATGTATATGTACATGGATATAATAAGAACACATGGAGTATTGCGACTTTGTTGCGCTATATGGAACACTCGCTGATAAGCTACGGTATATATTAATATCGAGTAGGGAAAACAAAAAAGGGAAGACCATAAAGTTATCACATTCGAAGTGTATTAAATAGCGTGGAAGGTGAGATGTACAATAAATGATAAGATTATGGATTTAATTTTAAGATGGACATGTGAAGATGTAAGAATGGACTGGCTAAGGATAAGGTATTGAGGAAAAATCTAAGTTTACGGCGGTACATAGTAAAGCAGAAGGTAATTATTTCTTGCAATAGAAAGAACGAAGAGCGTAAAACTTCCTCCCAATATCCGCTAAAATTAACCTTGCTACTTAATGAAGTAAGGTAATGACTTTTGCCGATTCTTGATTATGCTTATATTTGTTACTTTACCTCACAGAGGAGCAATTTAACAAACTTGACCGACCCCAAAACGTTTGCAGCAGATTCCTACTTGGGCTTCGCATAATTTCAAAATTCCATGATAAACTAACGTTGTTCACCATCGCCGGAATAGTCCTGAACTTTCTTCTCTGTAACGTACGTTATTTAATCCATCCTCTGCTAACTACTTAAAAAATAACTTTGAGTATCAATGTCTAATCCACAACTACATACTTTGCTCTTCACACAATCTTATCTTAAAGCTTCTCGTAATTTTTCAACTTTTTACCATAAATCTTCCGACATTTCAGAAATACATTTAAGAATTTGTTACCTTCTCACATTGGTTATGTCCTGAATGTTATCACTTTTAAAATATAAGTTCTAGAACGTTACCTTGTCTTTAAGGTTGTCCCTTATTCTGTCATTCCATTTTTTATTTAATATTTTTATCTTTTACTTTCTTTGTTGTTTTTGTATTCGTATATGCCACAAAAAACATACATCTATTTGTAGCATAAAATTTGTGTCCACATCAGGTGTATATAAAATCTATAGCTAATATTTTAGATATATAGGTAAATTTACACTCTTTATTGTCTTCACACCCATAGATCATACAGAGAAAGAAAATAAATAAGAAGTACAAAACAAAGGGCGGCCTTTAAGACAGCCCATTAAAGGCATAAAAACAAATCAATGATTGTATGAACGTGGGCTATAAATGTTCATTTGAACGTGGATAGTTATGGGCGCAAGGAAAGACAAAAAAATAAATTAATTTTGTAAAAGACGATAAGACTCGCAATAATTAGCTACTTACTTGACGAACGACACAATTGAATAAGGACAGAAAAGATAGGCGTCATCGATTTCAATGATGGGATAAATGTAATCGAGTGGCGATGTGATTTCAACGAATAAGTCATATGGGGTTTCTTCGTCCTGTTAATTATATTTGGTCAAATTCCTTGTTACAAAGTTACATGCTTAGGGTAATATCGCACACCTGCTCAGTAAGTCAAAAATATCAGTCACTGGAACATGTAGACCGCATGTCATATTAATAAAATAGGTTAAACATGGACGAGCCCTTGCAAAAGAAAATAAAAGTTATATCCCCTATTTATTTAATTTTTGTAAAACTTACTATGTTCTCATTACCATAACCATGCGAAGTATTTTCGGCTAAGATTATTTAAGTAGTTGTCCTCATCCTCAAACGCTTTTTAGAAATTATACCTTTTTTCTATGCCATTACATAACACCGGATACCTCGGTCGCCCCTTCAAATGAATTTGAGTATACCGAATAAGCAGGCTATAGGTTGTCGTGTCGATATTTGTGCCGGTAGTACTGTATAATCAGCGTTCACTCGTGATTCACCGGACGTAGGACGAGCGTGAGTGCGGGGCGCAGGGAGCGGTAGGGCCGGAGGGCGGGACGGGGGAGTGGAGCGCGGGGCGGTGCACGCTGCAGCACGAGGTCGTCGCTCGCTCGCGCCGCGTTCTGCCAGTCGGGAGCGGGATGCGGTGACGTAAACTGCATCGGCGTGAGCCGCGAACGTAGTGCAGGACGGGACGTGTCGTGGTCGTATGTTTCGAGTGTGTGCCTTGAACGATCCTGTGTGACTGTGCAAGTGTCTTTTTTTCGACGACGCCCCCGCTCTTCACTACGTGGGCCGCTGCGACCGTATCGGCCCACCCTGGATCCGAGGATCCCCGAAATGGTGAGTACGGTCGGAGTTGCTGTTCGTGATTTGTTTACGTCGGCTCTCGTGCCACCTCTCTCTCTCGACCTGCCGCCCACATCCCTGCGTCGCGTTCGCACGCGACTCTCTCTATTTTGTTTTGTTTTCCGAAATGCAAACACCTACGTCGACGACTTCGAAGCTGGTCCCGTCGGGAGGTCTCGTTTTTGTTTGTGTGCATGGTTTGTGTATTTTTTTGTAGTGTATTTTCGCAGGTAGTCGTTCGGGCGATTCTCCCAAGCTGACGAGCCGAGATGCGTCGGTCGACGGCCGAGATCGCAACACAAGGGTAGCAAAATCGCGGGGGCGAACGATGCGTGTGCGACTCCGGCTAGTAAATAATGAGCTCACCGTCGCATAAAATGTAGGTCGGTGGAGTGTGGTCGCAACTCGCGGCGTTGCACGCGATGTTGTGCCTCTCTCTCCCTTTGCCTACCGCCTAACCACTGTCGACCGATGCACAGTGCGGCGTTGCATAGACTCCATTGATAACTACACACATCGACGGTACCTACCTACCTTCTGCTACGTGCACATATTGTAAGTAACGGCACGGCAACCATGGCAAGTATGGCTTTCTGACATTGTTATACCTTACTGAATACCGACAACTGTTGTTTCTGCAATGAACATACTTACGGTGACTGTGACAAACACTTCATTATTATAATTTATGTCATTGTCACTAGGATTCCCGTTGAGTGTATATGGTGCCTTTACCTCTTTACTATACCTGAATTGAAGGTCAAGACTAGCAATGCTCATACTTGGGTATTTTTTGTGGGTTTACCCTGATAACATGGTGGCACTCGACACTACCGATCTTACTCATGCGATGAGTACTATCTATTTAGTCATAATTGTTACGGTACGCGTGAACGTAGGAAAATCTGTGAGTCATGTTATGTCTGTCTACATAGTCACTTTGATGTTTTCGCGCACTTTTATTCTCGCGTCATTGGCCACCGGACCGGTAGTATTCTGGAGCGATATGCTCGGAAATTTAATGAGGACGGCGCTCACAATGAAATTTATAATTATCTGCCTCAGTGCTCCGGGAAAACCGAGCGTTTCGTTGGACACGAATCTTGACTTGATAAGCGTATTTTGAAAATTACTAAGGAAAATCCAGTATGTAAATTTTAAAGCTAGACTAACTTATATATTTCTAGTTTAATCTTTAAGTAATACTCGTTGTATTTCTAACAATGTTATCGCCGGTTACGTTTTACGCATTTCGCGTCAGTTGCGGAACCCTCTGTTATCGTGTTATCTCGTGATTTATTGTGATACCTAATAATAAAGTTTTACAGTGAGCGTGTATCTGTTGCAAACCGGTCCGTACATTATCTACGCATCGCCGCTATCCGCTTCTACTAACGGTATCCGATCGACAACATCCCTCGGCGTCGGTCGGACTCGGCTCTTGCAACCTCTTGTTAGAAAACGCCCAGGCTTTTGCGTTTGTTTTAACGGAAAACATAGCTAATATAGTATTAGCTATTTATATATGCTCTATACGACAAGCTGTGGAATTAGGAAGACAAGAATATTCGGCGTATTTTGTATCTATTATTATTCATTAATTCATAGTACGGCGTAGCGCCTAGCGAGTACCAGCTATATCATTGACAATTTTACAAGAAATGTATTCCATTGCTTCGTAATTTACGACATAGAATTATTAATATTCAGACGGTGGCTTCGTTTTAAGCGAGTTCCTGTCTTACCGTTGAGTGTGCTGGTTTTAATGGGTGATAATGGCGAGATATTTGCAAGTCAGCTGGCGTGCTGCTAGATGCGGGTGCCTTGGACATGGATTGTGTGTTGGGAATAAATGCTATGTAATCGATAGAGCAGCTTGCGGTGGCGCGTGCCGGGGGCAGGTGCAGGCCGGCTGCCACCGCACCTGTCACGCCATCAGCTGCGTCTTAGCTGCCTTTGTTTAGTTATACCATTCGCATCGCATTGCATACAGCCTACTCATACCAACACGGCAATACACAAGACGAGGCGGATGGCAAACTTTAACGGTTATGAAACCCTTGACGTTCCTTTATTAAACCAACCGTTGTCGTGAAGTTTCGACCGGTCCTAATCGGTTTCATAAATAGACGTAATCATTGCTTAAGTTTTAAACAACTTCAGTTATTCGGCTTCTCGTTAAGATTTTTACCTTGATATTATGTAACATCACTTCAAAATCCAATAATGTCATAATATCCTATAGTAAACAGTTACTACGCGCTTCATCGTATCAATTCTATTTTTAAGACAACACAGCGGTAAATGTTTTTACTGATATGATAACCTATCTTACTATTACTTAAGATATTTCATTAAATCTAATAGGTAAAGATAAAATTGGTTTTGATATAGTTGATCTTTCGGTTGTATATATATAATTGATGTTAAAAAATGCATCTCTTTCCATATCTCATACCGTAGGTTCAAGCGTCACTTGGGTATCACTAGGCATTTGGTTATATTTAAGGTAATGCTGAAATATCCATTTGTACATCTTTAATGAAAGCGAGATTTGCTGAGATGCATTTTTTTAATATTATTTAGGTGCAATACTCATATTTTCAGATGAACACTTTATTTTTGTGTTGTTTCTTATCCTGATTGTAGTAGAAGTTCCATCTACAAATTTTGCAGGAACTTCCGAATTGGATCACTGCCTTAATATATTATCAATGCGTGGTGAGAATCCTGATCATTATACGATTAGAATTACATTTAGCCTAAGTTTCTTTCTAGTTGTAGTCTTATCTTCCATCGATATTTTTTTTTATCTAATTTGACGTTTGGGTTGCACGAACTGTCAATTTTCACGCTTCAACAGTTTACATCTATACGATAAAAACGATCGCGTACCGAGTGACTGTACGTGTCTCTTAGTTTATCTGCTAACTTTTTAAAAATGGTTTTTGTTTCTAACATCGTCTAGGTTTACTTGTTTTTTTTTAATGATTTAAATGCTTATAACGGCAACTTTACAGCAAATTACTTTTAGTCACATCAAAATATAGATTTTATTTTAAATTTTAAACTGAAGATTTACTTGCGACGCAGTGGGAGTCAGATGAAGGAACGTAAATTATTATATTGTTTTGTGTTAATTCGATGGTGTCAAAGCCCTCCCAAGATGTGCCGGAGTAGTTTCGCAAATGGCAAGTTTTATGAGGGCCGGCGGTTTATTTACGTGGCGGTCGGCGCGTGCCGACTGCGGCACTCGTATTATGTAGGCGTGCAATTAACTTGCAGATGCAACGGCACTGACCTTGCGCTTCGTAGCATCCTAGAAGTTTATTTGTCGTTCTAAACACGATTATACGGCGGCTTTGGATAATGTAAACTCGTCTACGTATCTATAAAGTAGAAGCTCGGGATTCAGTATTGTTGAATTGTTGGAGTTTTTTTTTTCATTTTCATTCATTTACCGGCTCGACAGTATTATGTTGCGTCACAATAGCGATGTTATTTTAAATGCAAGGCTGTGAGACCGGACGAATTTGGCCGCCATTAATAAGCAACAAAATAGGTGAACAAACCGGAATTGGTCGACGATTTACATGTTAAAGATCTCATGTGGGTTTCACGGCTAGCGGTACCCACACTCGACGATGCAAATTAGCCTGCGACTGGATGGCCGGGCGGAGTGCGCAGAGGACGCGGTCCCCGACCCTAACGAGGACTGCATCTAAGTAGGACTACAAAAGAGGCGCGGGCGGTGCCCCCTCCCGCCCCCCGCGCCGTGCTCCGCGTCACGTACGCACGAGCCCTTTCACGCACATAGAAGCACGCTGGCGAGGGCCCGCGCGCGCACCAACCTCTATCGAGTTGTCGACCAAGGGCGTATTCGTTCACCCCGCGTCCCGCCGCCCTGCCTACTCCACCCTTATCCCGCTTTACGGAATCGGCGTCTCAGGGGCGCAGCTCGCCCGCGTCGCACGATGGTTCCGATCTGAATTAGAACATTTCGAACGTTATTACTCAACGTAAACTTTGTAACCCTTCTCTCAGAATAAACTAGGCCGTTGGGAACGAGTATTAGATGCAGGGCTAGCGTGGTGGTGATGGCGCTCGGTCGTCGACACTAACGGATCGCTATTTATACCTGCCGCGTAGTGCACCGGAACTGGCTCGGTGCACTCGCTGCAAGCGTCTTCGTTCTGTCAATGACCTCCTATATTCGAACATTTCCTGCATCATATATTTAACAAATACGAACAAAGAACGGTTCGATTTCATGAAGCGTGCACGCATCGTAGTCTATGGTAGCTGTTTATGTCGAGGCATCCGTATGGATGTCTAAGTCATAGGTTGCAGGGCTTCGGTTGCGAAATGCTAGTGCGGCAACCGGGTGCCCTTCGGCTTTGTTTCTGGTTGCGTCAGAACCCTCCCACAGCTGTAGGGCCGCCACCCACGTAGAACGTGGAACTGTGTCAAGCAGCCTGCCCTAGTTTTTATGCCGATTAGACAGAGCTTTTGTTTATCGGCGTGCACTCGGTGCTTTTTGCTAGTATGTTTTCATCGTTAGAAAAAGGTTTCCGCGCAGCTGCATTTCGAAATACATACAGCTACGTTTGATATTTATATTGCACATTTCGTTGTGTGTAGTGTTCTGGAACCCGTTATCGAAACAGTGCATGTGTACATGTGTGTTCGTGATTATTCTTCATTAATTTAATCGTCATATATGTATATATTGTTACAGTTGTGAGAATTCAGGTCAATTTATAATGACAGTTGGGTAAAAATATATAGTTATGAGAAGTAACAAAAACTACAGCAGGTATATTAGCGAAGCACTCTCTCGTCGCCGAGGACATTTTGCGATATCAGTTTTATGCCAAAGTTGGGATTTCGATATTAGCTCGTATGGTTACGTAACTGACTCATTGATAGCACGTTGTGGGTTGGCGGAGTTGCGAAGTGGTTCCGCGAGCGATGGCCGCCGCGGAATTTCCGCGAAAAAAGCCCCACGTCACATTGCGTCACCGCGCGCGACGTCACGCACGAAGGCCGCTTGCCGCCTCGCATCTCGACCGTGAGCCGCCCGCTCCGAAGCGCCTGTACATGAACAGTTTCGAGTCATTGTGTGGCAAAATTACGAACGGACGACGAATCCGTATTGTGATGTTATGTAAATTCGTAATCATGCGTTCAGCGTAGCAACAAATACTTCGATGACTCTACCGTTCATTTTTTTTCCATCCACAGTGTAGACTGCAAAGTTTATAGTGTATTAGTTGTACATTCTAAACATTCGTTCCGGAATCACCAAGCAGTTGTTTTTCTGTTATATTAATCCAATTGCAAGATATTACTGAGCAATTCAGGTGTTCTTCGATAAAATAAATTATACATCAGTGACATAACGTTTTGTTTTGAATTTGAAAATTGGGGAATTACAAGTATGTGTTCAGTTCACTGTTTTAAAAATCGTTTTTTTTTATCAGATGTGAAAGTTTTACTTTAACTACCTATTGTTAATGTTCCGATATTACATATTAATTCACAATACATAGGAAATAAGTTTCTTGTATGCGCAATTGGGATCTTCAAATAATATTTATGTTACTGCAACGTCAATCTTCTTGGAAGTCTTGGTTGTGTTCCTCATATATTCAATAAAATATTACACATCGCTTGAATTAACACACTGATCATAATGGAGACATGACGCATCTTCCATAAATTTCATAACGACAGCGTCCATAAAAAGCAACTTGTAGCTGTTTTAGACGTGATTCATTGATACTCGATTGAGAGTTAAAAATTCTTGACGAGGCACATTCACGCTGCATGCGTACGTAATTATCGTGCGCGCTGTTTCTCACGGATGTCGATCCGCACTTACGATGTAGCAGTCACCGTACCACGTATGTACAATGAGCGTTAGAAAGCGGCCGGCAACCGCAAAAAGGGAGCAATGGAAAGGGCCATATTCCGAGCTCGGCATCGTAGCTCGAGCTTGCGACATGGCGTTACGTCATTATTGAACGATAAGCTCTCCCCGCGTCCCATGGCCCTACCGTTCTCTCGGACGATGTGCGTGCTAAAAAGTATTCGTGCGCGTATGTGTGCTAGTGCCCTTTATATTGTTTGACGAACAACCTACGACGTTGACTATGTTTAAAAATGTTCACAAAGGGTTGAACCCCTTTTTAATGTCAATGTTAGGGATGATGGGGCAGAGTTTTTAATTCTGCTGCATAATAAATAAGTATTGGACTTGTTACGACACTTGTGTTCCGTGAATCGTGGGGTAGCTATCAAGGGCACTCTATCGTTTGTAATGTAATAATAGCACAGAATGTTCAGCTCTTTGCGCGCTAGGGGAACTTCATTTCGCATAATCCCATGCATGACTAAGTCGGAGCGACGCTGCTTACTTGTTGACGATCGATCGTGATTATTCGTGACACATGCGAATCTTTTCGTCGCTTCAACGCACGCAAAAGAACCTGATTAAATTTGTTTAATTGACACAAGAAACATGTAATGTTCAATGTCATGAAATATTGAAAACATTACGTACGCGTCAATCGTTGATACAATCTTGTAAACAATCGCGAATGCGCGTGGCTTCATTCGGAGTCGCGGTCGACGAGCTTGTTTGTACAAAGGAAGGCTGTAGGTATAATCTACGGATGCAACGGTTTTTGCCAGCGGTACATTGTCTATGCAGTAATAATGCAGAATGCATCTGCGTCGCGGCAGCACTTCCTCATTGCTCGGTGGCTCGGCCTCGCCGTAACTATACGCTCGACACAAATATCTTCCATCATACATATTGTGAGATATATGTACGATATATGATTGTTTCAAGTAGTGGCTATCAGACTAACACAATCAGTATATCGTACAGTAGATATAGGTTGTTGCAAGTCTTGTTCATATCACATAATCAATATCTCGTAAAATGGGAGTGTTCATCGTGAAACGATTTTCAGCTCTGTGTTCTTTAGTGGTTATCGTTTGTGGAACGGACTACACAATAAAATTTTTATATAATAAAGAGATATTCTGAAATACGTTCATTTAAATTTAAGTAATACATATTTTTTTAATTACATGGCTCCGGTGCCTTTGTCTCATACATAAATTTGCTGGTGAATACAACCTTAGTCGGTCAAGTTTCAGTAGTTACATAATCGACAATATATGGTACCGATGATTTTTTATGTAAAAATCTTATTAAGTACAATAGTAACAGTAAAGTAGGTACATATAGATTAAAACTTGAAACATCACGTTCGGTATAAAAGCGCGTTATTTAATGACATCTCGGTTTATATTTTTAAATCTTGAACACTGATTAGCCAATTTAAGTATTTAATTTCCTAGGAAAAATAAGTAGTTTTTGCAGTCGACCTGCAGGTCTGAAGTACCGTAACGATGGCCTGTACGTGCTGTGCCGCGAGGTACAGTAACTGTTGCTCGCTACAAGTGGAATAACCGGCTTATCGCTAATGTTTCCTTACTTTGTTACTCGGATTGTTTGTAATTGAATTGAATATAGTCGCAATTCTCTGCCTCGTACGTGACTATAAACACATTTCTTTATGGATCCGCGTTTCGTATAAATTCAATATCATGCTCCTTTATACGCCCGAATAATCGATAGTGTCGCCCATAAATGAATTACAAATAAAGAGAATATTAAACATTTCAAAGAACATTGGATACAGATAGACGTCAAAAAGCATTGAAAATAGTTAATAATCTGAAATGGATATCGCATACGAGAGCGTCGCGTGTTTGTGTGCACTAGTGAGTGTTGGTTATCGAAACTAACGAAAGTGGGTCAACTAGTATGACGCCAGCGATAAACGAGCCCTCGCCCATTCATTATCAATTTTCTGCAATGTACGAAACAGCTGCCGTGGCTCCGTGGCCCGGGCGTGTGGCGCGCGGCGAGTGTCCGGCACCAGCACAAGATTGGTCGCTGTCATATAAAAGAAGATGTAGATACTCTGGGTATGTAATGTATTTACAAAATTGTGTAAACACGTGTGACGTGTGACGCTGATTATTGTAAGACCCGAATCCAACTCCGGAAAAGCAGCTCTTTATAAATACATCGTGAAGAATGCTGTGGTATCCGCGATCCCGACCAGTGATGACGAGGAAAAACACTATTAATTACATTGATTATTATAAATGTTATATTAGCAAAATAAATTTTACTTAAGAATATAATTTTTCGAAGTGATTATGTTAATATAATTAATACAATTAAAGCATTATAAAATAACAGTCAACAGCATAATACACTATTGCAATATTTAGCGTAATTTCCAATTCAGTAACCGTATCTATATTACACGACATTATAAGGTAGTGCTAAAGCGCAGTTGCCTAGGGAGCGGTTCCAGGTTCGATACGTTCAAGCCAGACAGTTGCGTGATAGATTTATTTGCCCTTTTGTTTTCGGGTCTTTATTACTTAAACTCAAAGCTGGAAATTATGGTGACATTAGCTTCTTAAAAAAGTCCTGATAATTTATTCACACGACAACATTTGATCATAATAAACCTGGTCTAAGTTAGCGAACAGAATGCAGGAACACTGGATGGAATAAAATTATACAATACAGGTTGAAAGCTTGGACGTCGTCCAAGACGGAGGTCATTGTTTCGCATAACTAATTATAATTTCACAAGGACTTCCACCGTTCATAGACAATGCTATTGTAGTATTCGGTTACGATCTTTGAAGATTATTTGTGGTGCTGTGTGTTACTTAGTCATGATAGCTGGACATGCCAAGCTTTCACATTGATTACCAATATGTACACTCAAAGTGTTTTAGAGCCAACAGAGATTTTCGATTTAAAGATATATCTTTCTTGCATGTCATTCCATTCGCTTCGATGGTGTTTAAAACATGTCGTCGACACTGGCTGTGTTTATTTCATGTAGACCCGAATGACCCATCCATTCCATTAGAGCCTGTGTTCGTCTCGAATACGGAAGTGTCACGTAAATCATTTGTATCGTAAATAATTTAAATGTGAATCGGAAATTATGAATTCTCGAGCCGCTGTGACAGTCGGCAAAAAAGAATTCGTTTTGTTTGATTTGGGTTTTAGCGGGCATTTGTCTCGGCTGCTAGACAGCTCCTTCTATTTGAAATAAAGAAAAAGTAAATAGTACAAATATTTGTTGCATTTTAAATATAATATCTATAAAGGGCAGTAATAAAACTTTACGAAAGTAAAGTAGCACACGTGCATACAGCTGCGAATAGTAGTAAAATTAGTTTCTCATCGTTACTGCCGCATAGCGATAAGAGCATATTGAGGAAACATTTCTGAGTCGTCGATGTATTTGTAAACGCGCGTACTCGTATATGTTGTGGTCCGATAGTAGAACTGACTATATCATAAAATTATTGGCCATTTCATGATTTGATCACGTTTCATGAAATGAATAAATGTCGTTTGACGGTATCGTTTTACAACAAACATTTAGTGAGTTTTGTCAACAATATTTGGTCATTCGTGGTATTCTCAAACAATCTCGATCCTATCACTAAAATTAGCTTCATTTTTCACTGCTAGAGGCGCTGAAGGCACAATGCATAACGGTATCGAAACAGTCGATGTTAAAATAACGTATCACTAGAATGTAGCTTTTTCGCATTCAAGCAACTCATTAAGCCAAGTAAGCGCAGCAAGTAAAATGCAATGTTAATTTTATACAAGTGTCATGTATTTTAATTCAAAATTTTCATGCAGTTTCGATAGTACACTTGACGAAATTGGTTCAGTGAGAATGAATTTTTACTTTAAGTGTTTTTGTGACCACCTTGTAACTAAGTATATGAATATAATATACCACCACCATTTAACTAAGTATAAGAATAAAATATATCATAGAAACTCTCGTATTTTATGGTATTGACACAATCTTTAAACGTATGTGTTTCAACGATATTATCTGAAAACAATTAGGAGCTTAAATTACATGCATTTTGATAGCGATGACGGAAATTGATAACGTTAAAATTTAACATAAGTAATCGATTTAAATTTCAATGAGTTTTTGGAATGTTGACAAAATTATATATCTTCTAAATAACACGTTCATTATACAAAACGTTGCCATATGACGAAATGGTCGACAATTTCACGATACTATAAATTTTACAATCGGCCCACGACAACACACCACGCGGCCGCATCGCAACGTGCTCGTACAGTTGGTTCGGCCAATCCAAACGATCGTTTACTCAAGGCTCATAGACGAAGAGTATTTTCTATCGCGGCTTTCGCGTCGCGTCGGGCCGCATCGGGCCGCTCGGGTAGTCAAAAATCAATGTTAGTCGTTGCTAAGTAATGCTCGCTGTTAGCAACGATGATTATTATCTTTATTATCAGTTGCCAATGGAGAGTAAGTTTTATTTCGTTGATTTGAAAACATTTATGTTGTCTTTTGTAAGGTGCGATCCATAATATAACTGACTACCTATATCATTTTCTATAATTGTAATGACACTTAAATTTTTAATTTCAATTTCACTTCGTGTTTAAGTAGTCTAATAATTATAACTGGTAATAATTATAACTGGTAAATAACTGGTTGGAATATGATGCATCCAACATAGCCTAATAAGTAGGAAGGATTCTCTGTAATGACTTTCCATCTAGGTGCATATTATTATACTAATCGCACTTGTAGTCAAATTGGTAATCTGCCTGTTGAACAAAAAAATGATTTTTGTTCTCGTGCCTTGGTTGTTGTTGATCTGTTAATGTGTACTCGTATCTAATCGTATGTCTATTTAAACCGTAACATCTTAGTGCACTGCTGTTTGTATGTGATCGTGTAATAATATATCTAAATTTTTTTCAATTTCTTAAGTTCTGCTATTTTCTAGGTTAAGTACTACTGATATTAACCTTCTTATAATTGCCGCTTTATTTTCTCAATCCTAACAATAAATAATAAAGCATTTTTATGAAACGGTAGCCGAAGTAAAAAGTAAGTGCAACACCAAATGCTTTTGAATTAGAATTTTAAATGCGTTGGAAGCATAGTACCAACCGTTTCAATGTAGTCGGAACTATGCACGTGAGTCGTGATGCAACCGTGCGCTGCATTTATCATCAAGCTAAAGACCACCTGACCACATTGCATCACGACCTCGGTATAGAGGTAGTAGAATGCAACGCAAACTGCATTTGCGCCAATGCTACGTGTATAATATTATGTGAGCTAGGTACCTAAACATAATGCCATAGTAATAAGTAACTAGGTATATAAAGTTAGAGTAACATAGACGTGAATAGTAAATTTATAAGTGCATATGACAATAGACGATGTGTGTAGATCATATTCGCACATGATGAAGGTCAATTTTTTTAGAATTCACCTAATTAAAATGCTTAACACTTTTGATGGTCATGTGGTAAACTTCCGCCTAAATTTTAGTAATTTTGATGATAATGATAAGAATTTTTATTTATCTTTACGTTCGCTATTTTTTCAATTTTTTTATCCATTCATTTATTTAAGGAGATAGTTAAATGTACAACAATTGTAATAGGATAGACTCATTTGCAACAATTAAAGTATTAGATAATATTGAAATAAAAAAAAACTCCATAACTTAAAAGATATCAAATGGTTTCACACACATGTGAGCCATGAGAAAAATAATGTAGAAATCGCGATACAATGTACATACATGGATTACTATTGCCACCTAATAAGAATGTACTGAATTAGTATTAGTTCTTAATAATATAATTACTCGCTTGAGTAATGCACAAGCGATTGATGTTAATGCTCTATTAAAATGATGAATTTTGCGTTGAGTGGCGCCCCATTTGTTACGAAATACCTCTCAAGAACATTTATTTTCAGTCCCAGCAACAGCGCCTTTCATAAAACTATTTTGATAACAAGCTCGGAACTACCGTTCTGTTATGATATATGTTTATGTATACGAATTCTCTTCACCTACATAGAATAAGTACATATATGGCGTGGATATCTTGATCATTCGTCATGTAAATAACGACGTACGACAAAATATAAGGCCGTATTATTTGTTTGGTCATTTAATGATTGTATATATATATATATACATTATTTATTTATTTACTGTTAATGCACACACAGAAACAATTTATATAAAAACTAAATAAAAGGTAACAATGTGCAAGGGTACTACTTATTTCTTTTAGAAATCTCTTCCAGTAGACCCGCAAGAGGAAACGACAAGACAAATAAGCAAATTTAGTGCGTACATATATGAAGTACATAAATACAGTACCCTACAATAACACACACACATATACATATATATATATATACATATAAATATTATACACATAAAGATTGAGAAAGATTGTGTTCTTTGACTGCTTTCTTAAATGCGTAAACAGATTGAAGTGCACGGATGTTTGGTGGCAGTGAGTTCCAAAGTCTGACTGCTTGCACAGAGAAGGAGTTGGAATAGGCACTAGTTTTATGGGTCGGGTAGTTAAGAAGAGTTTTGATGTGGGACCTACAAGGGGCAAATGAAGGACGGGCATAGGATATACGGTCACGTAGATATTGGGGAAAAACAGGGTAATGAAGGATTTTATAAAGAAAACATAATATTCTAGTGTTCCGACGGAATCGAATAGGGAGCCATTTGAGCTTGTTGCGGAAGTGAGACACATGATCAAATTTCCTAAGACCGAAAATAAAGCGGATACATAAGTTTTGCAAACGCTCAAGCTTATTTAACAGCCCCTCTGTGGCATCCAAGTAGCAAGCATCCGCGTAATCCAGAATGGGTAAGATGAGTGCATGGGCTAAGGAAATTTTAGTTTCCAAAGGTAGGAAATTTTGTAGGCATCTAAGGGAATGGAAAGTGAAGTTAACTTTACTGCTGACATTGTTAATATGATCATCCCAACATAAGAAGGAATTGAACGTGACACCTAGGTTTTTCACACTATCATTGAAAGCAATGGGACGACCATCAACTATGAGTGGTGCAATCGACGATCTGTCAACAGCATGAATGCCATGCCTGCTACCAACTATAATGGCTTGCGATTTATCGGCATTAAGTAGTAGGCCATAAGACTTAGCCCACTCATTAATGCACGCGAGGTCTTTATTAATGGATGTGATAGCAGAATCAATGTCCTTAAGAAGGAAATGCTGATAGATTTGTAAATCGTCTGCGAAGAGATGGAACCTCGATGAAATGACCTGAGTAACCGAGTTAATAAAAATGGAAAAAAGAAGAGGAGAGAGAACGCCACCCTGAGGAACACCCGTGTTAACTGTACACAAGTCAGAAGAGGACTCGTTTTGACGTATGCATTGAGTGCGACCACGGAGATAGGAGTCGAACCACATAACGGCAGACGATGAAAAATTTAAGGAATGCAGAATAGCCAGCAAGATATCAAAGTCGACAGAATTAAATGCACTACTGAAAAGAAGCAGAACAAAAATAGTCAAGGATTTCTTTTCAATAGCCCATCGAATATCTTCAGTGGCTTTCAGCAGTGCAGACACGGTGCTGTGTCCAGGCCGAAAACCTGACTGATAAGGACTTAAAAGGTTGTTAGAGTTCAGAAAATTTAGTAGTTGCTTATGAACTATGTGTTCCAGTAATTTAGAAAGGAAAGGAAGAATGGAAATTGGACGGAAATGTGATAATGAAGAGGGATTACTGATTTTCGGTAGAGGGATAATTTTTTTTATAAATTATCTATTCTACAAATAAAAATATTATGGGACTAATGTCTACATTCAATATTTTATGAAACTTTTAATATAGATAGGCTATGTCGTCAGTACAGTGGCAAAAATATTTTTTTGTTTCTCTGTCTGTGTACATGACCATAGAACAGATTTATATGAAACTTGACATATTTGTAACTTAATCATCTAGAACAATTTGCAAACTGTAGAAATGGATCTGGTGCCGCGAAATGCGATATAACTTTGGAATACATTTTGAGTGCGTCTCTGTTGGCATTGAAATAAATTAATATGTATTTCATTTATAGAACTAGGAAAAGCGACTCCCTAAATAAAAAAATGGGACAATCATGAAGTCTATTAGACGACTGATAAAAATTGATAACAATTATTTCGGATGAGGATGCTTTTTGTAAACGAAATGCATAAGTTTAATGAATAGAAGTGACGTGAGATATTACATTTATTACAGGATCATTTACTAAGGTAACTTAAGTTATTTCCGTCATTTTATTATGTAGCGGATACTCACGATACGTTTTTATTTGTTGCCAATATTTAGACCCAGTTGCATGGATCGTGGTCGCGGCGAAACTGAGGTGGCGGGGAGAAACCGTCGACAAGCTAGTGGTAGATAAATCTATGTACCCTTCGTCTAGTTCGTTTTTATTTTTTTTAGTTACAGTAACTAAATCGTGAGTACCCGCTACATAATAAAATGTATAAATTCCGCGATGACATTAGTTTATTTCCGCCACTTATTCAGTAACATTTTGTTAGCGATTAGCTAATAAAATTATATGTTTCCTACGGCTTGGCTTGACGACGGCCCTCGCGATCAGGCCAACTTCGAGTACCAATCCCGCTTACAATAGGGAAGTGGGTTATTATTACGCTTAAATAACATCAATTCTCGTGCTTCGTCGCCGTGGGAAAATCTCGACTCACGTGGCGCGGCGCACCTAGCGACAGCGTACTTCAGTTATGTAAAGTGAGTGCGATGCTATGACGAATGACGAGTGAACTCTATAAATAGCGGTCGATCCGTCCTTGAGCCGTCGCGAGTGCGCAGAACTAGGTCACGCCGAGCTGCCTCATGGCGGTTCCTCCCCCCACGCCCGCGCCGCACCACACCACACCACACCACACCACCGACACATGGTACAAGGCGGTACTCGCTTAAATGTCACAATTGTTCGCACATTCCACGTATCATCATCCATTTCATACCTTTCGTCCAATTATGACCAAAAACTATGCAAATTCCGTTATTCATAATTGAATCAACTCGGTCGAACTTGGTATCACGAAATATCTTTAGTCGACCAGATGTCCATTCGGCCAACACTCGACGACCCACAATGTTGTAAAGTTTATTTTACAGCGCTCGTTAAAATAGCAGCGTGCCGGAGATAATTTCGTGTGTATAATATAAATAGCGGTGTATTCATAATTTGGTTACCTGGCTGTACTGAGATACGTTCTCGTTGGCAGATCGGCAGGTAGAGCGGGTCGGCTTGTGTCGTCCCCGCGCCGTTCGTTAAATAATTGGGGTTCAGGGATTTACAGACCCTTATCAAATATCCTTATTGTATTGTTACAATATTATTTTTTCTCTTCTCTTCTTTCTTGATTCGACGAGCATTGTTGAACACCTGTTCTTTTGTCTGGTAATCTAGACGGTCTAGGTTAACCCAAATTCGGCAGCAATTCCAAGGCTGTTGTATCTACGTCACTCATCATTAATAATGTGTTCATTAAATAAAGTAATGTCGTAAAATATAACAACGTTAATAACAAATAATTTTATTGTTAATAAATTTAAAATAACGTTAATTAAATCGTTTCGTTACATTTTTTCTCTGGTCGAGCGAGCGTATCGTGACTCGGTAATACGGCTGTGAGGTTGTGATGGATACTGGAGATGAAGTAGTCCTCTCCTGGCGTCGTTTCGCTTTCTGATTCTGTTTCATTTGTATGATTTCATATCTGAACATTTGTCTCGAAATTTGTCCAAGAATCAAATGTACATTTTGCTGACATTTACTTATTGACGTTTATTTCCTAGTCTTTTTAAATGAATAAGAATAAATTA